>JAZGTJ010017583.1:0-11966 GCA_036877575.1 Botia almorhae
GAGAACTGCAACTATTTTACTTGGGCAACTGATTGGAAGTCTGACAGTTAGAATCCATTTTACAGTCTAGTTACAAGTCTAGTGAAGGATAGCTGAAGCATGCAGAAGACTTACTTAAAGCCCTGTTGGTTCCAGGCTTGTCCATACACACCATAAGTAGGTACCTGCCAGCCGTTGGCCGTCGGAACATACTGGCTGATTTGTTGTGCATTGCCATACCACTGCCCCCACTGACCATATGGCTGTGCAGCAAAGCCAACTTTGTTTTGCTTTAAAATTAAAACCAAATAATTAATTACACATTTAGTAAAACAAATGCATGTTCAATGCATCTCTTAATAAAGGCCAACTAACACTTTCAGCATTCTATGTCTAAACTCTCTATACAAAGCAGAAGATGGGAATGAAATCATACTACTGCTCACCTGAGGTACCTGCACCTGCTGCAAGGGGCTCACCATGTCTGTGGTCTCTTTACCCCAGTAACATTTCACTATGTGACCCTCTACAGATGTGCCATTAACGGATACTATTGCATGAGCTGCACTTTCATGAGAGTTGAACCTGCAGAGATGAAGAGTTTTATTTAAATGGCCTCTGCTAGTACACCCTGTACATATGTCTTAGTTTCATATTGTAATGATGATATTATACCTCACAAAGGAGTAACCTTTGTCTGGGAACACTCGAACTTCCATTATTTGGCCAAAAGGAGAGAAAGTCTGTCGCATGAGTTGTTCTTTATCAGAAAGAGAAATTTGTTTATCCATTAGAATTTGCTTGTATTTGAAAGTCACAAAAGATTTTAAGAAAAAAAGGCGCACCTGTAAGGCCAGTACTGACCCCACCACAGTACACAGTGCAGTTGCTGGGGCTGGACTGGTTCACTACCTCATCAAACGACAGGTGCTTGGTGTTTGTTGCTATGACAATCACAAAAAAAGGCTTATAAATCGTGATTGTTCTCTTAAGGTTGATACTGTCATTTATCCATCTTCATGGCATTAGAAAACTTTTTGACTTGTGGAGCACAAAAGATTTCTGTAGTGCTCTTTTTATGCACACAACCTAACCTAACACAAATCAAAAGGGTAGGGTGAGGTTTTGGTATAGCACCTAGAAACAATACATGGTTTCGTACAGCTGAAAACATGTGATAATACATGTAGTATTATCACCCATGACTTAGTACTTACTTTCATAGGTGGCTTTTGGTGCTACGGGTTTTCTTGTGGCCCAGTTAGTCCTGATCTGCCGGCCACCCAACCACTGGCCTCCCATCTGTTGAATGGCATTTTCTGCATCCTGCCAAAAACCAGTGCAACAAGAACATCAGCACTAGGCCAGAGGCGCCTAGGATTTCAAACTTGCACCCGGGCTCTTTGTTAAAAACTTGCATTTCTTCGTGTTTGGATTATGACTCACCCATTTGTTGAAGAACGAAACAAATCCATAGCCTTTAGACTTCCCTGTTGCCATGTCTTTTACTACACGGGCATCACTATGAAATAAGAGAAAAATGATGATCAGGATGATCAGTGTGGTGCATAATATAAACATATTACTTAGTGAAATATATATATTTGTGACAAGTAAATACAATTATTGCTGCAAGAGAAGCACAGTTTGATGTTACTTTAAAATTGTATGGTTTGTTAAAGGTGAAACATTCAGACATAAGCAAATTGAAATTGCTTATTATTATTAAAGCTGTTTATAAGTCAAATTCAAGCTAAAAAGACACGGACCACCAAAGTGTGCTGATCAGGTCTCACTTACACTACGTTATCATTAGTGAAAAAAACCTAAAACACAAAACATTTATTTAATTGTTTTTTATTAATTGTTATTGTGAACACATCATGCCGTTTCACTTACGATATCCTCCCAAAGGGTGCAAAGGCAGCTCTGATGTCATCAGTGGTGATTTCTGGGCTGAGGTCTCCAACAAAGACATGAAAGTGATCTAAAGAATACCAGACACACATCAAAACAGCTTCAGGAAGAGTAAAGCAATAAGACTTCTGGCTTGAATTGATTGTCTATCCTAGGACATTAATTTCAGGTGCATAAATTAGTCAAAAACTGACAAAATTAGCCGACATTGTGCCATTTTGTAATTATCAGCAGATACATGCGTCTCTTTAGTGGTTTAGTGGTAACAGAACTGATTATGTCTCCCCTATATTAAACTTTTTAAGATGGGCATTTACTGTTTTCTAATATTTTTTATCACATATAAATCAAAAAATGAATCAAATTAAAACTATATAATACATTATATAGGTTATATCACTACCAGAAATGAAAAAAAAACTCACTGCTTGTGTCTTTTTTCTGGCTGCTTGGTGAGGTAGCCCAGTTGACCTTTACCTCCTAGGACAGAAGATTATCAGGAAAGCAGGAGAGAAAGATTGAGACAATAATTAGAAATTATATAGATCCATCAAGCTGCCGCTTCCACTTAGCTGTCAGTACATCACTCCCCACAAACAATGGGTGTATGATTGCACAGCTGAGACGAGGTAAACCTGATGATACTACTGAGTACTTATTTTAATAAATAAACAATCTTGGTAGTGTAAAGGTCCAAATAACAAGGCACTTACAAAACAAAAGAAATCACCAAGTTGTATTACTCCTCAAATCAACTTAATACAGCAAGTCAATTTAATACAGCATGTCCTGCCTGTTTCACAGCACAGAAAAATCAATCGAGGAAGCACTTCATCTATTCACAGAAAATGATGGGTCTTTCACATGCTACAGGAATGTCTCTCTTGGTGGATAACGTCACAAAACAACAACCATGATATGCATATAGACTGAGATGAACAGACAGGAGAATCTCACATCAATTTTAAAAGCCTGTCAAATTTCCCCCAATTCATATTGCACATCCAGGACACAGGCTCATGAATCAGTTGAACTCAGAATCAGAGGATTTAGCAACAGGTGTAAAATAGTTCATTCAATTTTATTATATTAACTGTCCCACCCTCCCATCCCTGCCCAACTCACCCTGTAGATACGATAGCTTACCTTACCCATTATTTTACGCCCATTCATGGCTGCAAGTGAGGCCGCTGCGTGCCTATGCTCAAAGAACTCCACGAAGCAGTATGGATCGTTACCTGCCGTCTAGAGGGAAATCAAAGCAATAAGACTACAGAAAGTTTTACGTTTGGCTTAAGTTTACTATTGATAAACATTTCGGTTGGACCGCAACAATTTGTGTGGTAAATTTCAGGGGGAATTATTCATTCTGTAATGTAATGTAATACAGGTTTTGCAAAGATTTTCTTTGGTTTCAGAGGTTGGGGCAGTGCCAGCTATACTAAACCGACCACAAACACTAAATACACACTGGTACTCATTTCAATGCATTTACAGTGTTAAAGATACAACACACACACACAAGTTTTTTTTATTTTAAGGGGTCAGAGAGGGGCTGTAAACCGTTTTGGAGCACGCTTCGGAAAAGTTGTGAGATATTAATAAAAGTCAAATGATGTACTCACATCCACAATCATTTTACAGCTCTTGCAGGGGCCAATTTGACCAAAGAGCTGCACAATAAGGGCCTCAGTCACATCGCGTGATAAGTTTCCAACATACCTGCAAAGAAAAGATGCATAATGACATCCATTAAATGACCTGTTAAATACAAAAATATCATATTTATGATTTGTGGACTAATTATAGGTGTCTGCATGTGCAGTCTGTGCCATCATTAAGTGTATGCGTTACAGTGATCAGTCCAATAAACAGTACAACGTAATTAGCAAAATACATAAAGGCGATTCAAGATTTTTTTTAAACCATATAATCCTGAACACAAGTTCAAACAAAGAGATGACGAAACAGCGCAAGCGCACAGCCGACGAGTTCACCAGCAACAAAAGCTCCTTCACATTCAGTGAAATGTAACTAGTTTTTGCCGTTATAATCCACATATACACATATATAAAAGCTAAATGTTATAAATACATCAAAGCAGACTAAAGACAGACTGTTTTTTGTCTCACAATGCTCAATCTAACGACAATTGGCTTTCAGTAAGTACAAGGGAACTTTAGACACACAGACAGTGTGTGTGAGAGCGGCCCTGCTCTGGACCCTAAAGGCCTGCTGAAATCACCCCAAATAATCCATTAAGTAACAACTGATACGCCATTTTTTAAATTAACACGACCGATTTTTGGCGACAAACACATCGCGGATGTGTTATTCTATCAAGCTAAGCTTTTGTCAAAGAGAAAGAATATGTACACGTCTGCTTTGTGGCAGTAGTTCCCCAGCATCGCACTCGGGGCTTTTAGAAACCCAACAGCTACTAAGGATGTAGTTTTAACGGCAGGATAGGATGAACCGTTGTCCTAAGGAAGTGAAACATTAAAGACTTGATCTGATGTTAAGTCTGTCTGCAGGCGTGCAATAAGGAATATATACATACAGGGTCTTAGGCTGCTCGTCGTCCATCATTTTTTACCGATCAAATTAAGACACCGAACCCAAAGAGCAAATCCTCTTGCGTCTATTCTGAGATGATCCAGAGTTCCACCCGCGTCTCCGTTTTTCCAGTGTCGTCGTCCTCTTATTTCGCTACCAAACGTGTTATATCAAGAGTAAATGTTAAAGTCCGCCTCTGCTGACTCCAGTTATGAACAATGGAAAGGCGACGTAAGATGGCGGAGGAACCGGACCGGAAATGCGAGTGCGCATGCACTCTCTGCTACGAAGCCGCACAAAAGTGAACTTAGATGAGGTGTTTGAATTTAATTACAGTAGTTTGAAATATTTACAAAACTGTGGTTTTGTGTCAATCGTAATTTCGAGACTGGAATAACAATAACGAATGAAAAAATGAACCGAATTATTTACCTTGAGGCAAACAAAAACAAATCGCACATGAGGCGCAAGAATAAAAACCTTGCATGATACCACTACACCGCCAGCGCCGTGCTAAAAAAATATTTATGACAGATATGAAATTCAGTTGATCTTATAAAAGATATATAGCTGGAAGCAGCGATTATCGGGATTCACGTGCCTAGACCTTTAAGTGCGTGTAAAGCTATAAGGAATTATTTAGCAGGTGTCTAAAAAGGCTGTTAAATAACTTTCTCATTAGACATATCATTAGAATAGTCTCACGTAAAAAGTCTCTGACAAAAGTTATGGCCATTTTTCTAAATTTGGTCATTTGGGTCATTGTAGTGCTAGTCTTTGCAACGCTGTAGATATACTTCCATCCCTCAAAGTTTCAGGTCTCTAGGACACACTGTTTGAGCTGCATGAGAAGTTATAGGTCAGAATAGTAATAAATATAACTACAAGCAGCGATTATTGGTGTTCAAGAGCCTTAAGACCTTTGCATGGGTTTAAAGATATTAGGAGTTATGTAGCGAATGTCTAAAAACGCCTGTTAAATAACTTAATGACATTAAAATGACATTTCAGCAACTGTCATAGCACCACCTATTGCTCGATTGCCACAAAATTTTGAGTGCTTCTTTAGTATTACAACATGCATGAGCTCAGTTTGGTGGTCATCTGATCTTTTAATTTGGGAAGTAAACTTACACGTACACTTGGCCACACCCCATTTTTAAACAACCCTGTTATAGCTTTGCAAATAAGACAGTTCAACTTTTTTGATAATTATTGAAACTGTACTGCACTGGTTTTATTAAGGTTAAGTGAAAGACCTAGGACTAGTTTGCAAAAGTAGGTTTAACCACAAATATTTTAAGACTAGTTTGATTGACAGCAGTGGTTCTAGAGGCAAAGTTGTTCAGAATTAGAAGTTCTGATATCAATATTTTGTCTGTTTGTTAACCGTCACATGATATGCAATCGTTAACCCATCCAAAAAACAAGATAGCATCCCGCGGTGGCCGATTTCTTTCAAAATTCCTACAGACAATTGGGGTCATGAGTCAAACATGCCCACAGAGTTTTATTCTGATCAGCCTTCATTAACCTTGTCCAATAGATGCTTAAACTTCAATGGCAGATGGCGGCCATGTTTTTTAAGATATTCAAATGTCCTCACATACAGTCATGACACCTTGGATAAAGACATTTTTTATGCCAATTTTCCAGTCAATTGAGCTAACTTGGGAATAGTTATCATTGTTTTTGTGTGTTTTCCACATTATTGCTGCAATTTTTTTACATGACCACAAATCAAAGTCCTATATATGTGTACCAAGTTTGGTGACCATACCTCATTCCCTTCCTGAATTTTAATGGTGCAACGAACAATTAGCCCCGCCCACTTTGACCGTTTCGACATCCTAAAATTCACATTGAGCATGTAAATACAAATTTTATTTTTACAGTCAGACTTTAGAGAATCTTTCAGCTTGGTTCAGATTGGTCAAAAAAAGTCTTAAGGCCCTTGGGATGCCAATTGATCTAGCTAAAATCAGCAGTTTGGAACACCTATTTTCAGATGTGATGTTCACAATGACTGGGAACACAGGAATGGCATTTAGCCACCACAGACGGCTGGAGGCTCTGGTATGGAGATCCAAGGCTACAGCAAACAGAGTAATCTAAAAACACAGACAATGGTCAAAAACTCAGAGACACAGAGAGAGAGTGCTCGGAATTGCAGTGATACACTAACAAGACTACCAAAAATGGGTAAGTAGACTGGGTATAAATTAACAGAGGCAACAAGATACAGATGAACATGAAAAAGATAATTACACATAATGGTTTCTGGTTAATAGAGTCCAAATGAAGTAACAGAACAGGAGTGGCAGGAGTGTACAATTGCTTGGGATAACAAGTACCAAGTTTCATTAATACACAAAAGTTTTGCGAAGATACAGCCTAATATCTGTTTTTGCATTCTTGTCGTGAAATTCGGTTAAGAAATATAGGAGAATGGATGAGTGTTCCAAAAACTTTTAATAACTTGTTTGTAATCTGTATCTCTATATACTATGTAACAAATTTCTTCATAGGTATCAAAATCAGTAAATTAATAAGATGTACATTGAATTGTGTTGGGTCATCTCACAGTCAGGGGCAGCTGGTATAATAAATTGTCTTCTGTTTATGGCAGCAAGTAGATCAATGTTAAAACAATGCAGCTGGAATGTGTTAAAAATCCTGAAAAAAGGAACAGATTAATTTTTTTTTGAAAAGGAGCCTATCTATATTGCATTTCTGCAGGAGATGCACTCGCATGATAAATTGAAGCTAGACTGGGTGGTCAAAGTGTTTGGATCTACCAGTATATACCAGCAAGGGCAGCCTCGTTGCTATTGCTATTCTTGTAAATAATGCACACCACTATCAAATATAAATACATATTATGATAGATCAGGTCACTTTATTTTGCTCAAGTCTATGTTAGTTGGACAACCCAGTACCCTAATGAATATCATGAATGTTTATCATGAATGTGTTTGCGGTCCAATGAATGTTTTATTACTATTCTTTGTTTTTTATGTAAAGCTGCTTTGAAGCAATGTAACATTGTAAAAAGCGCTATATAAATAAAATTGAATTGAATCACCCCTAGTCGGACTTTGCAAAATTTGCTGAATGGCAATTTGAACATAGTGTAATTGCTGGAAACTTTAATTGTACTCCAAAACCAGACAAATTCTTATCATCTAATAATAAACCTTCTAGCAGAGCATCAGCCCTGAGTAAGACGTGAAAAGCTGGGTCTTGTGGATATTTGGCAGGCTCTACACCCCAGAAATAAAGAATACATCTTTACTTCCTGGAGCTTACAAAACAGACAGCAGGACAGATTATTTTGACTCCTAGAACCTCTTAAGGAGCAAATCAAGCTATTTCTTATTGAAAATAAAACCCCAGATGCTTTCTCAAATTTGCTCTGGAATACCACAAAAGCATACATTAGGGGATCAATGATCTCTTATGTATCAAATCAGGAAAAGAAGCATGTGGCAGAGAAGGCTTGAAATAAGTATTTATGATCTCCAAATGAAATACAATACTAGCCCCTGAGATGCTTTCCTGAGATTAAAACAGTATAAACTTTTCACCAACAAAGTGAGAACCAATTATTTTCTAGACAGTGGATGTATGAATTTTCCAATAAGCCTAATAGGTACCTGGCCAACATATTACATGCCCAAGTCATCTTTAGAATTAAGGATAAAAAAGGCCTCTGTCATTATGATAAATAAGAAGCTCTACTGTTCCCATTCAGTTTTTACTTTAGGTGACAATATTGTTAAATTTCTAGAAGAAATAAATGTACTAAAACTAGCTGAAGAGTAGGGGGGGTATGAGCAGGGGTATGGGGTGATGCCAAGATGGACTTAAGGCCCTGAGAACACCAAGCCTTGCAGAACAACCTTGTCCCTGATTTGTAAGGCTTAGTTAGGTCAGGTGGGGGCATCCCTGCACGCCATGGTAAAACAGTTTTGGAGACTGTTGGGCCTCATGGCAGTGGCATCCAAAGTTATACCCTTTGGTTTTCTGCACATAAGGCCTCTGCAATGGTGCCTTCCTGAGGGGCAACCCTTTCCACATGATCAGTGGTCTTTTATATAAATCATCAGGGGGGTCTGCATTTGCGTTCGCTTTTTAAGATTGTATGCCAGATCCTCCTGTAGGCCAAGAGGAAGCTCTCTCAAAGCCGTCTACATCCCAAGCCCCCAGAATCAGGAAACTGACATCCTGTTGCAGCGCTGGATATAGGCTGATATCAAAATATATAAAAAGATATGCATATATTATACATGTATATGCCTGTACAAACTTTAAAATAGCCAACTTACATTTAGCCAAGTCACTTCCGACTTGGTCAGAAATATGTAGAGACATGGCTGATATAAAGTTCTAAAAGGATTTGTGATAGCCTAAATTTTGTTGCCATGGTAACAGGTCAAACTTTGAAACTACATTTAGGGATATTTGAGGTGCTTAACATGACACTGGCATGAAATTTGGCACACAAATAGTAGTCAGCCATTAATCGTGGGCAAAAGCATAGATGTGCATGGGGGACCTGTAGCACCCCCATTTGACTAAAGTGATGGCGTTAGTTTTGCATACAGTCAGCAAACTTGGTTCATATATTGTTCTTATTAAACTGGACAACTTTCAAAATTACATTCTGCCCAATAGGAATTTAGACATTTTAGTCTACGTGGATGTTTTGTCAATTCAGGCTCAAAATTTTTAAATACTGCTCTTAGAGGGTTTATGGGATTGTCATCAAATTTCTGCAAATGTTATGCCAACACATTGAAGATGCTTTGAATTGTGCAGGAAATTTTTTATATCTTGAATGGTGTTTTCATGTCCTCGTATTTCATAGTTTCATATTTTATGCTTGTACCCTGCTGTATGAGCAGTGTTTTTATACCAGAAGGATGCTGGTAAGCTGGTTTCCCCAGCAGTCTTTTAAACTAGATTAGCCTGCAAAATGTTCTTGGTCATCCAGGATCACTAGAAGAGCTACCAGTTTTTCTGGTAAACACCATGGCTATATTGAAACACCAGCTAGACCAGGGGTCACCAACACGGTGCCCGCGGGCACCAGGTCACCCTCAAGGACCACATGAGTCACCCGCAGGCCTGTTCTAAAAATAGCACAATTCACTAGTGAGCTGCGTCTAAAATTTAATTTTATTCTGTTGCTACTCTTTTTTAATCACACTTGCATTTATATAAATTTAAAAATGACAATATCCTATTAATATGTTTATTATACATGCTTTAGTTGTTATTTCAGAAGGGTGTATCAAACTGGTAGCCCTTCATATGACTTAGTACCCATGAAGTAGCTCCCAGTTTCAAAAAGGTTGGTGACTGCTGAGCTAGACTAACACCCTAGCACCAAACCAGCACAACATAGGCAGAACCAGGAGGAAATTTATTCTGGTGTAAACCAGCAGGGTACCTTGGCATGCTCTTTCTGTTGACAGGACTGTGGAGGTGTGAGGCATGCTATCTAAACATGTTATTTGTTGTTTTCTTCATGCTGGGCTTTGGGGAGGTTCTGTGTCGTCTCAAACTTTCAAATGACATTTAGTACAGGTATAAAGACTAAATCAACTCTATAGCTCTCAAGGGTGAACAAAGTGTTGAATTGTCACATCATATTCTTTATTGAGAGATTATTACAGAAGTACATTAAGTTAACCAGCTACCATGGCACTGCCTTCTCAGCTATCACTGTGTGCAAACAATGCTGCCCCATCCCTCAAGTGATCAAACAACTTATGATACTGAGGGACAGACTTCAAGACAACTGGTGCATCTGTAAAAAGCATTTTCCTGATTTTTGTGTGACATTAACAGCATAAAGGAGTAAAAGTAGAACAACAATGCTAAATAAACTATCCATACACTCCTCTTTCCTTTTTTGTGCAACCTTTGCAGATGTTCAGTCAGGACAGATTGTGGGTTAGAATTGATAATTCCTGGAGGAGCTGCCAAATCTAGGGTGCTGTGCCTGCAGACCCTTATGAGCTTTTACATGTCCCAAAGACAAGAAAGCATGCAGTTGCATAAGGTGTCAGGATGTCGGTCTGACCAGCCCGGGTTTGTATTGTTTTGTTTTGTGTCTGAGCATGCGGTTGTTTGACAACTCGCCACATGCTCCGTTGTCCGTGTCAGCCCTGCCCTCTTGTTTTGTCCCAGCCCTGTCTCATCTTCGTTATCACTCTCACCTGTTCATGTGCTCGTTTTCTCCCCTTTATATTCACCTCATGTGTTTCCCTCGTTGTCAGATTTTCTTGGATGTGTCCAGTTACCTGATCAAGTTAAACGTCCTGTTCTTCTAGCCTAGCCTAAGTTTAGTCGAGTCCAGTCGAATTAAAGCCAAGTCAATTCTAGTAACTCAGGTTTCTCTAGTATTGTCAGTTAGCTTAAGTCCGTGTTTTGTCCTGTCCTGTCGAAGCTTCAGACCGTGTGCGTTGTTGTGTTGTCTTTTCAGTATTATCGTCGCCATCTTTCTATCTGCCTGTGGAGTTGCTCTCTGCTCCAGAGTCTGCCGTTGCTACTTCCTCATCGCTCCACTCACCTGATCTTCGGCGGTTCCTGCCACCACTCCCATTCAGCTGCCAGTCGCCTCTCCTGCCCTGTCCGTCACCCTCCCGAGGTTCTGCCATCACCAACCCCCCTGTCTGCTATATATAAATGTATGCACTTCTAAAAAGATGGTGCTTCATGATGCCATAGAAGAACCATTGTTGGCCATATGGTTCCATTAAGTACCTTTAACACCTACGGAACTGTTCAGTTGCACAAAGGTTCTTTTGGTGGAAAATGTTCTTTAGACTATAAAAACATAAGAAAGAAATGGCTCCTTTAATAACCTTTAAGTAAAGTGTTCTTTGGGTGTTCCGCCCATTGAGTTAGGTATTTATTTTCTAGGGACTTTTATTTAAAAAAATTATTTGACTAATATAGAGAGCAGCCATCTTAGTTCAATTTGCTCAGCTCTCTCAAGCAGTAAGATTAATCTGACAGCTGCTACAGTTTTCTGTAATGTTCAGGCCTTCGACAGCATTGTCAGTAAGTAATTTTTTAAAAATGATAACATCTTTTTTATTTTCTGTTGTATGGGTAATAATTAAGCTCTATTTTATACACTAATTGCTCTAATTGGTTAAACAGTTAATCCTGCTCTGTCAGCCTTTATATGTGCATATGTTTTCTATTCTGTTTACTAATAGCACTATATTGTTGTATTGTCTTTGATAGTTTCACTCTCATTCAGTGCACATTGGAGTAAACATCAGGAGTTTTGGAAACTATACCCTGGCTCCAGTCTTTATTTTTGGTGTTTATTCGAGTTTGGCTTGCTGCTGAATTGTGTTCACACATACAGAAACGCACAAGAAGAGCAGTATAGTGAAATGACATAAACTGGCTGGCTGAACATCCTGACAGAAGTATACAGCAGCAAATTGCAAGCACCATGGCTGAAAGGTATCTAAAAGACACCACACCAG
>JAZGTJ010017584.1:0-11963 GCA_036877575.1 Botia almorhae
GCAGGGTACTATTCACTACAAAAACCAACAAAAAGCAAGAAACAATACTCCAGCACAAGACAGCAGACACAAGGGCAATAAATAGGGAACCAAACAAGGGGGGTAAACAATGACAGACAGGTGTTGGGCATGAACTAATAATTGGAAAATGAACAAGAAAACGAGAGGGTGGGGTCAATACTCAAGACAGGAGAGCACAAAGTAAAAAAAAAAACAATGACCATGTTCTTCCACACAAAGACAAGCAACATACAGATCACAAATTACACTAGATCCTGAGTCTAGATCCTGACTCTAAGATACAAGAACCATGACTAGAATGGAGTCAGGATCCAAACATCATGCTCTGACACAAAAACAGTGCTGTAAAGATCCTGGCATGAGGATTTAGTAAAAACTCAATACAAGGAAGCCAGGACCCTGACACATTCACACGTTTCATATTTTTAAAAAATGTGTACATTTCGTTTGTACATTTGTAAAAATCACTTTATATGAATTCATGCGTAATCCCATCCTGTAAAATAGTTATGTTGTCCAGTGAGTCCAGTTGTTTAATCACACTAGTCTTTTGCCAACACACAGTATAGTGTGTAGTTTTGTGGCTATACAGTACTTGGAAAAGTCTGTGGACCCCATGAAACTGCTTGTTAAGCACAGGTTTCTTTTTATATTGAAATGGGAATTTTTTGTGGGATGTATCCAAGGGCTTTTAATTAGCCAATACGCTTTACAGGCACATTTTCATTCTACGCAGGTATTGATTGGACAATTTTTCATTTTTACAGAAGACAGTAGATTTGAAATTTCTCTCAAAAGTTAATATTGTTAACAAAAAGTACACTTGAATATAGAGTTATATAGTGTATAAATAAAGTTTGTCTTGTATTAAACCCTGAATATTCTTTCAAGCAGCAGCATCTTGGGAAAAGTAAAATATACGGTATTTACAGCATAGCAACGGCCTTTTTTCAATGGCAGTTTCTTTTGGAAGGACAGTGAAAAGAAGGCACTCTGTCATGTCACTTTGGGTTTTGACTCAATTCCTTCTCTTTTATCTCAGAGTGTGTGGCAGCTTGACAATGATATTTTGGGACCCAAGACACATCTCCAGATAATTGGTTCCTGGTCCAGCATCTGTGAGAAGAGAGAGAGCAATTTTACTGCGAGTCACCACATGATTGAGCTGAACTTCCAGAGAACAGTGAGTTACTAAGGTTGAGAGACCTGCTATTACCTTAAAAAATTGTAATGACAGGTAGTATCAGTCTGCTAGTTTGTGTTGAAGATATAAGTAAAACAGCGAAAAATTCTTTATTCAATTAAGAATGCTTAGTTAAATTCATGAATTTGATTGAAATTTGAATAGAGATGGCAACATTAACCAATTGTCATCTTTGGAGCTGAAATTACACACATGAATTAAAAAGAGACCAAATTTTAAATTAAAAATTGTGAATAAACAAAGGTTTATTCCAATACTTAACTGATCATAGTACAGTACCATATCAAAAATTGATGGTATCTGGAGAACAGATGACAGAATATACGACAAATAAATCAACAAGTTCACATTTTGTGAACTATACTGGCCTCTTTTTGAGAAATAGTTTCCATCATTGATGGCGCTGCTGTCTTATCTGCCCCTTAAGCAAAAATCTCCTGTAGTATTCTGAGAACTTAATTTACAAGCCCAAATTCTTTGTGATTGAATATGACCCACAAGCAAAAGCGATCAATATAATATACACACGCACAGATTGGCTTCAGCAGACACCAGCAGGTGTGAGTGGCAACTCCTGTGAAAGTGATTGATAGAAGCTCCAAACATCTCGTCCCAGAGGCTTTACTCAGCTTGATATATTTATGGTTCAAATAAATAGCAAAACCAATAATCCTCCTAATAGGACAAATAGCAGAGGACTGTAAAAAATACAATATCTATGACTGGGAGATAATCTCTTTGTCTTTTTCTGCTTACAATTTAATATAGCAAACAATTTTATTTTAGCCCAAGCAGGGTAGTTGCAGAAAAGTTCAAGATTTGGTACATGGGTCATGCACATGCTGAAAAAGGCAGCAAAATTTATGACCACAGAAAATATTTTTAAAGTAATAATCAAAGCTGTATTAAGACACTTAACATAGAAATAAACCAGGTTGGCATTCCCTAATTTTATAAAAGAAATTATGTATTTTTGTTAAAACACATAAAACACACAATCATTATGTACATTTAGACATTTAAATTTAGTCATTTAGCTGACGCTTTTATCCAAAGCGACTTACAAATGAGGACAAGGAAGTTACTTCAATTACAATAAGAGGCAACAGTGAATAAGTGCATATTTATTAAAATTATTTAAAAATTTTCTCCATTTTATAGCCATTTGACAATATTTTGATATATATCTTGATATTTGGACTGGGAAGTTTAATAAGTAAAATACAGTAATAATCTAGTTAAAAAAATCAGGGAGTAATGTTCATATTTTTGTACATGTACCAATGTACAAAATGATGAACAGTAGTATTAGAAAAACTCAAAGTATTACACAGAGACTTCCTTGAATGAATCAGAGCATTTGAAAGAGGAGAGACACTACTGTACACAAAAACTGATCTCAGGTCGGTTCTGACTGAGGGCTGTGGAGATTGTGGAGGATGCAGCATACTTTACTGAAACACTACAACATCACCCCACCACTGCCATCCAGATACATGAATCAGCTCTTTAAATGCAAATGAGCTTGTCTACACCATGTTTCTGTATAACTGTATACGCCAAGTTATAACTCTGTTCTCCATCATTTGCTCACCATGTGATTAGTAACTGCTGCCTTGATTAATAGAAAATGTACACAAACCCTCTAGGCATTATGTAGCATAAATTCATTTATTTGTCTAGTGCTTTTTCCAATGCACATCGTTTCAAAGTAGCTGTACAGAAAAACATTTCAGAACAATGCCTTCGGTTCTATATGCCCTCTTTAAGCAGATTGACTTAAACTTTAAGACAAGTATGTCATTCCAGTATATCTTTGTTTGCAAACACTCAGTGACCAAAGGCGAATGTAGCAAAGAATATAAACTTGTGAGCAGGGAAGGGGGGAAGTTCTCCTCTGTCTATGTAGTGCTCTGCAAGTTATAAAGTTGTTGTTGATCCATCTGCGGTACAGTTTATTTACAGGGTCAAACAGGCAATGTTATCAACAGCAACCAAACACAATGTAGAAAAGACAAAATCGTAGTCAGAGAACAGGCGTAGGTCAAGACAGGCAGCAAACAATCATGAACAATAAACAAACCAAAACTTAAGGGCAGGCGGCAAAGAATTAGCAAACGATAAACAATTTAGGTAATACGTGATCGGCAATCAGTGGCAATCAGAATTAACAATGGAAAAACGCTCAGAAATGCAGCACTAGGCAAACAAGATTTTGCAATGACTGAGAGACTGAGTCTGGTTTAAATAGCGGAGATAATGACGATCAGGTGATTTTTTTTGCGATTTGTAGTTTGTTAAAACTCCCGTTAATATTCCGGTGAAGGTTCCATATGGTGGCGCAGTGCAGAGAGAGCTGGAGCCTCCACGTGACAAAAGAATATAAATAGCAATGCTAATTGTATTATAAGAATATATTAAATTATAAACATGAAGTAAAACACAATACTAAACATTGATTTTACATTTTTGATTTAAAACTGTAAAACAATTAGGTGTCTTTAAGGACCTCTGAGTTAGGGTCAATGATAGTTTTAAAGCATAAATTGTATTTTATCCATATATTAAAATCATATATTTGTTTGGTAAGACATATTTGATAAAAAAATTTATAACGATATTTCACTGTAAAATCATTGATTCAGTGTCCATGAGCTCCATCTTATATTCTCTTCTGAGGTGCTTGTAGGTGGTGTCTTATTGTTGTTGGAACAAATTCTTCAAAGATCAAGGTGTAGTCAACGGCAAGTTTTTAGATGTTGTCATCTAAAAGTTTATCATATTTAAAGTTCATCATAGATACCTAAAGTCCATTGCTTCACTGTCTGGTTGGTATTGGCTGCCAGGCAAATAAAGCTGAATTTGGCTAGATGAATAGATGAATAAGGCACTCTTAATTACATCATCTTAATTTTCATATTCATGAGGTTGCTTAATATTTATATCAGCATCAGAATTATCACAAATTATCACAAAAATTATCATAAATTATCACAAACAAAGTCACCATTTATGCCGAGCCTTAATCTATGGTCTGCGTTCTTATTATTAATAACACGACTTTCAGGGTTTTGGAGTACCTTACATCGATTAATTAAAATGTGCAAACTGATCTTAATATCCAACAATATAAGATACTATTTCTGTCTATTTCTATGAGGTCCTTTAAATATCTGTTACCAGATATTCAACAAAGGTCTTTCTGAGCTGAACCCATTTTTTACTTGACTTTCCATCTTTTACTTCTACAATAGACTTACGGATGGCCAGTGACCTTCCACTGTTGTCACAGGAAGTAGCTTTCACATGTTCATCTTGTCCTCTGAGACTGAAGATTCAGTGATATGCCAGAATGTCATATTTAAAACACAGATACATTGACATTGAGGTAGAAGTTTCAGATAATATTGCATGAGTATTTTCCGTAGAGACATTGCCTACAGTATTTTAATACAGGCTTTATTGCTGATGAAATTGCTTTTGCTGCATATTGTGAGGTATACACTGATAAATTCACTGCTTTCAGTGCACTGTGAATTGCTTTGGATAAAACCATCCACCAAATGCATAAATGTAAATGTAAGCACATTGTTGCTATCTTTGCTTTCTTGAAATGCAGTGCCTCCTTAAAACAAAGAATGGTCAATGACAATACAATAACAAGTGTAAATCTAGATGTAATAAATGAGAGGCCAATATTCTGCGATGAGAGCTCCAGCAACAATAGCACAGAATAAAGATGTGCCATAGAGCGAGAAATTCCCACCTTATTCTGTTAGTCACGGTAGCTGTTTAATTACCTGATCCTCTAGATGATACCCTGTTCCCAGCTTCATTACTGTAAGGATAAATGTATCCACTTAATGGTCAATTAATTGACACTTTCTCCAACAGTCTGTCATAGCTCACTGGACCTTTACTATGTTGTCGGCATCAAGTGATGCCTAGGCAGTTTTGATCACTAGATGGGTGACTTATTTAAACTGATTAAAAATAAATCTAACCTCAGTTTGAAATTTAAGAAGTCTTGATTAAATTTATTTACCTACTCTTAGAACAAAATACTGGGGCAGTGATGTTTTAGATGGTAATACTACAGTACTTTGATATTTACCATGATACTCCAAGGTACTTCCAAAAATAATATGGTAAAAACAGCCTGCATTTTTAAAGTGATTTACTTTTTGGCAACATTTTTGGCAACTTTTTGCTCACACACAAACACATAATCAACGGTATCTCTGTTTGACACTCTCAGGACATACAGTTAGCAAGCCTAGGGAAATAGATTCAGTTCTGGCACCTCGCTGCAGTGCAGAGACCTAATAATGCAGGACTGGATTGCTGTGTATGGATGCTAAACACAGCCAAACACTCCCACCCAAATAGGAACCATGCTAGAAATACAAGCCTGAGCAGGCTGAACCAGGCATCCAAGTGTAGCAGGTGAATGGTCAGATGCACATAATAAAAAATGTATTACCTGCAGGATCTCAATTATGAAGTGTTTTTGGGTACAACAATTTGAAAATCAAGGTAATTTAGGATAAATCATAGCAGACTTACTATTAATTACTAGTATAATTACTAATATAATATCTATCAAAATTACTATAACACCGTCGTAAAGACAAGTCTGACATAATTTATATGTCATAAAGGAACATAATATTATAATATCATAATATTTTGCTGTTAAAGTTATGACTTAAATTTTTTTTTTGCAACAACATTTTTTTTTACTTTGTTTTTGAAACAACATGATATATATACATGATATATAGTATAATATATACTATAAATTAAGTATCATACTGTAAATTATCTATCCAATAAGACTGTAAATGATGTATCCAAACAGTTCAAATCCAACAAATCCAAATCTATCTTAGTTTAGTTTTAATCTAGTTTATTTAGTTTTTGCCTGGTCCAGTTTTTACTGTAGGATTTAATTGTCAACAATCACAACCCTTTGTGTTTATAGCATAACAATGAGCATTGTAAGTCATATTTCTCTTCCCTTTACTTTAGGCTAAGCTACACACATACTACCACCCACATTCTGTGGATTGTATTCTGTGTGTGTGGGCTAATTAATTGCGCAGCAGAAGAGGAGGGTGATTTGTATCTTTAGCCTTCTTCTAATCGCTCCACAGTTCTGTTCTGTAATGTCATCTAGTGTCTGGTCCACCATCACTCTGCCTTCACACCCACTCCAGCCTGGAGAGACACTTTCATTGGTGCACACACACAAACACAAACACTGAAGCCTTTGGTACAAACACACCCTGACAGCATACACTTGAACCATTTTTACATCAGTACACACACACATACACACAAGTTGTGACCAAGAGCTAAAATTACATATCAAGAGGTGAGAACACAGTCATACATAACAACATACTGTTTACTGTATGAAATATCATATAGTTGCATATCCCATGCATATCCTTCCAGTGTGCAAAGAAACAACTTGAAGCTATTATTTCCCCCTAGTTTTGTTCTTTTTAATAGGTGCTATTGTTTTCCAAAAAATGGACATGAGAAAACTGGAGACCTATTACACCACCTAAAATATACTTTCCCTTACATATACAATTATATACATTTTAACCCAATATACTGACATTGAAAAAAAATGTTATTTTGCATGTTATTTGTCAGCTCTGGAGATACCCAAACATGCACATTGTTATGGAACAATATGTTGCAATATTCTGCAACAGCTGTAGAAGATCTTGTCTGGTGGTTCAGCTGACATTCTGTTTCATATAAGATTTATTACAATTAGACTTTCTGGATGTTTTCTACATAACAACAAGAATGTCAATTATGGCAGATAATCCATAACTGACTATGAAAACTCCAATATCACAGATGTTTCTAGGAGCAAAATATCTGTGCATAACAGATCAGAAAACAAAAAAGGTGTTTATTTTACATTTATTTTACATGGTAATTAGGCCTACACAAAACTCTGTAATTAAAAGCGTTTGCCTGGTGTTTAGCCCAATGCCTATCCCATTTTGCTCTGGAACCTGTGAGTGATATATTTCCGACAGTGATGCTGGATAAAAATACAGACCTGTGGCTGGAGGCATTCTGTCTCCTGCAGCACCCTGCCAACTCTGATCATGTGTCCATTTGTCAACAGATACATCCAATCGCTCATTGCCAGCTGGGCAAATCAGCGCCTTGTCACTTTGGAAATGACAATTTGATTCCCAGTCAAACTCCAGAGTCTCTCGTAAAATTCCACAGTATTTCCATCAAAGCCTATNTATATATATATATATATATATATATATATATATATATACTACTGATAACCATAGAGCCGGACAGCAATAGAATGATAGATATCTGGAGTATAAAATGACAGAAATCTGATATGTGAAGGGGATGTGGTTTCAATATACAGAGATACTATCATGGCTCTCGCTGATAAGCTGTGGAACATCCCGCTTTTTGACATACTATCAAACATGACTTCATAAAAGGCAGATACCTATTACGTGGCTAATATCAAATTAAAAGGACGCTTTCAGTTTTTCTGTATTATAAAAATATTCTGCTCATTAAGCATTATATTTTTAAAAGATTTCAGTTCCTCTGTACATCATGCATGTTGCATCATAATGGTCCTTATAAAGTCCCTTTTTCACAAAACTCCCACTGATATTGGACACTTTATCTAACAGAATAAATTAACAATGGCTAATAGCAAATTTTTACAATTGCAGTGAAGTGAAGCTAGTGAAGACTAGCTGTCATGTTGTGCTGCCTCCACCCACCAACACATCAGCCAGTAAAACAAAGAAAAATGACACCTTTAATACCTGCCTAGTCTTATGCATATCTTAATGATAAGAAAAGATGATAAGAAATAATGCATCAGTATGATTCATGTCATATAATTCTTTCTGATTCATTTTAGTAAAACAGTTTGACTGAATGGTTCAATGAACCGTACATAAAAAGATTCTTTGCTGTACTATAAATGTTTTCTAGTTTTAGTGTAAATTAATCTGTCCACTTTAATGTTGTCACCCTAATTGAGACCTTTATTGTTTTTGTGCAAGATAAATACTGCTCCGATTGCAAAAAAGATGTTAGCTGACAGGGCTTTCCCCCTTTTAAAAGCTTTATGTAGTTTTTATTCAAAGCGTCCCTTACAAAAAAAGCATAATCAAGTGTGCAATTACTATATTTACGAGTGTACTGGTACTTACTACATGAAGTATACTTAAAATATACTTGAACTTTGCTCAAATATACATAAATAAAATATATACATAATAAAACTAACTTTGTGCATGGGTAGATAGAGAGTATGGGTAGCCTGACTAGATAATGTACCTCAAATTATGAGTAGCTAAAGGACAGGAAGCGTGTGTGTGTTACCAAAGAGGCACATGTGTAGATGTAGTGTGATTTCTCCTTGTCGGAAAAACAAGTTTGATGAATATAACAGCAGGTGAGATAAACCTATTATCACATCTTTCACCTCAAACACCTAATGCTGATGCGGATGAGCCAAATCAATGTTACATTTTCAGTAAAGCTTCTCAACCGCTGGTTATTTTGAGATAGCAGCCCTTTAGAGACGTTCGTGCAGTTAAATGTGTGACTTTTAACTCCAGTAATTACAGAGCTTGCACGCGTAACTATTTTCTGTTGTAATATAAACTCCAGTTGAAAATGATAAACTTGCTAAATAAACAGTTGTTTGTAGCCAAAAAATGTTGATGCATTTCAAACTTTTTGTTTCATATACAAGCTCTCACAAAATCTCACAAGGGAGATGTTGCTGTAGCTTTATTTAACGATAACGATAATTAATGAAATTAAAAGTAACCCAAATCAAAAAGCCAAAGCAGGCATTAATATTAGAATCTAACTGATACTTTACGAAATTATGTGACGCTTGGTCCGATTATAACAATTCACAAAACCATTCAAAACAAGCTAAAGATATTACCACAGTAATGCTTTAGTGGTGCATGACTAAACATTACTGTCATGGTTTCTTTTGTAAGTTTTCAAAAAGGTGGGTATTGTTATTACTAAGAACACTTTTTTAAAAAATTAGCTTCACCGAAGTTGCTTCGGACAAAGGAAATTGATTTGCAGTTAATACTTATCAACTCTCCTCTATTTTCGCAGTTTGGTCTAATCGAACTGAAACTTTGTTCAAGGTATTGCATTGTTAAAGCAAAAAGGATGATTTATAACCGTGTGAGCTACATTTTCTACTTTGTTTGTTTTAATAGCTTTGTTTGTGGCACCAAAATCCTAATAGCTGGCTTTTGAGCAACTATTGTTTATAGGAATATGTACAGCTAGATTTGTAAGCACCCCCACTGAATTGATTTTGCTTTTGTGAAGCACTTGGCTGTAATTGAATCAAATTACTGCTCCACATTGAATGTCTTTGAAGACAGCCAGACACTTTTCGCGATGAATAAATCTCGTCATTAATCATCTAGATGAAAATACATGTAATCTACACTCTGTAGCTTTTCAAGGACGTTCAAGTCAGCAATAATTAGGGCAATTTGACGAGTGAAATCAAATACTTAATCAGATGACAACAAGGACCCTTTGAATAAGGCCCTCTGCAAGCTTTTAACTTTTCCAGCATATAGTTTCTCTACCTGACATGTTTTGCATTAATTATCTTTACCTTTTTGTGAATTGACATGCCCAAGATAAAGCAAATGAACACAATACAGCTCTCTGATGTTTCAGTTGTACTATGTAGATTAGGAACATGACTCTGGTGGTTATAATTACAGAATTAGAGAATGTATTATAGCTGACATATGATGGATTTTCTGAATCTACATGCAAGGACATATTTTATTGACTGCTCTAGACAAATGCCAGCTCAGCTCGCAGCAGAAAGCTCATATAAATGCACCCTCATTAGTGTGAATTATGATACAGCGGCACAAACAACCAAAAAGTTACTTATAAAAAAGACAACACTTGTTTTTTCTATTATTTTCCTATTTCCTATTTTTAACTATGAAGGTAAATTAATAAATGAGGTAAGCTCAGCTAATTCCAAAATAAAAATACAATAAGAGAAACTAGACAACAAACATATTTCATGTTCGACTCTAAAATAGTAATAAAACAACAATGACAACAAAAATACATATTTGAAACAAAGGAGATATTTCAGGGAATTGCATTTGCATCGCAGCACTTCTACGCTGTAATTTAGCATCTTGTTTGACATCTAAACGGAATGTGTGCTTATTGCATTAATGAATTCGTAGCATTTGACTTTCATTATATTCAAATAGGGCACTTCTCCACCTATATTCACAATGAATCACACTTGTACATGTTTCATAGGGCATTTTGTTGACTGGGATACTGGATGCTGTTTCCCCTCTATATTATTTTTCTCTCGCACACACAATTTATAACATAGTTAAGTAAATTAAAAATAAAATAATAAATTATCATAATTCCAGCAAACAAAATGTTTCTCTAATGTTACTTTTGGTTCCTGTTTGTTTATTTTAGGGGGGGGACCAAATATTCTAGAAATGTTTTTTTGGGGTCTTTATTTTGTAACCGAAAACTGATGTTCCCAGAACAATTTTGGAACCAAATATTGTTAGCTGTGATGTAATACCCTCTGTTACAGTAATGTATTCTCTTTTAATGATTCTCATTTGGGTGCTTTTTAATATGCACATATGATGTGATTTATTTGATTAATCACTATGTCATGTAATTCATTTGATGACAATTCTTTAATCAATTGACAGCCCTACTTTGAATGTGTCAATTACCCCTGAAGCCACAAGCCGAGTTTGGATGGAAATCATATCAGATTTTTCACCCTACGATTTGTAGCTTTTTTGTAGCAGTAAGCCAAGTGCCACGTAATTAACCCAAATGCAATGTGTGCAAAGACACAAAATGCCTGCAAGTGCCCTTCAGCCCTCAGGGTCTTTACATTAGTGGCCATTATATAAGCAAAAGGACAGAATGCTGTCAGGGGCTAAAGGTGATCATTGAACATGTCCTCCAGAATTACATTTATGGAAATCCAACATGGGCATCAAAGCACTCAGCCGAGCTGTTTATTCATCAGCTAAATTGCCTGTTATAAAAATGACTGATGATGCATGTGCCCGGAATTGACACTAGATTTTTCATTGGCTAGATTGATATATTCAGGCTCTCCTCATTTGATTAACTTTTTTGATTTTTTTTTTTGATAAGCAAACTTCCCAACCTTTACCCACTTATTTAAAATTTTCCTCAGGTTGTGATGTTAAGCAGAAAAGGTGTTTTTGCTGACTTTAATCAAGACGTACAGTAAAGATTAATTGCACGGCATCAATTAAAGTGTCTTAATCTTGCCGGGGATGTGATGGGAATGCCAGCCACAAAAGTGATCAGACAGCAAACAATTTATAAAGAGGAGTAAAAATATGAAATAATATAGACAATAAATGTTCAGCCATAGGAAAATGTTAGGATATAAATATCCTTGTATCTGAATCTACATGAACACTTTCAATTAAAAAATTACATACCATTGCTAATGGGAGCATTTTACACCATTGAAACCAATGAGAAGATTGACTGTTAAAGAGATTGACCCCATGAAATCAAAATTGGAGTTCTGTAGCTTTAAGTCCTTGTCTGATAGCTTTAAAGTTATTGATATGCTAGCGTACTCTTAAAATTTGACAAATTAAATGTT
>JAZGTJ010017585.1:0-11963 GCA_036877575.1 Botia almorhae
GCACATTCAGCAGCGGCGGCTGCCGGCAGCTAGATGGTGTTTTTACAGCAGAGTGCTGACAAGCCTTCACTGTGGGTGAGATCATGAAGAACGCTCACGTACTTCAGACTGAAGAACACTCCAGCAGAACCCTGCACGAGGCCAAATGTCTCCAAACACTCAGGAGAAGCTTTTTAAAGAAAAACCTGCTTCAGGCAGACGAGCTACAAGCGTCATCTGCTCTGTGGCGTCCATTTTATTCATCCATTACAGTGATGCAGGGCCTAATTCTGAGTGTGCATGAATGTGTGTGAAGTTTCCACTGCAGACAAAAGCAGACGAAACAGTGTGAAGATTCTGAAGAGCAGATGTGATCATGCACAGTTATAAAAATAAAAGAATTAGAGAAATATATTACTAGAACTGGTTTTGTTGACATTAAAGTCTGAGTGTCCAAACTGCAGCATTTTACTAATAAGTAATAAAGTAATAATAAACACAAATTGTCTCAACATCCAGAGCAACGTTTTGAAGCAGAACCAGTTGAAAATCACACACACACGCAAACAAACAAACACACAACCCTAACCCACACTCCAACACTAACAGAAAACTTTCTGCATTTTACAATTAAAAAAACGTTACTATATTTTTATAGTATTTTTACAAATGAGAAAGTTCCCAAAAAGAAGGTTTTGCTGACTTTTGGGTACAAATTTGTCCCCAATATATGGTTAAGTAATGTAACACATGTAAACACACACACAATCTTCCTTACACTCTGCTCTTGTGGTGACCGGAGAAATGCATCTCGACAGTGCTGCAAATCTCCACAAGCAGCCTGGCAACCATCACCATAGAGCCTGTCACCGCGGTAACTATAAGATGACAGGTGGATAGGAACACAGTCTCAGAGCTGAGGAGTTTCAGCACAGGGAAATGAAACTAATACAGCAGAGATTCCTGCAGCGACAGCGATGCATTCAGTCGACAAACAACTGCAGCTCCAAAGCCCTAGTGAAGAGACTCCCCAACATCACAGTCATGATAACAAACAAGAAGGTTTTTCCAAAACATCTAAATGCTGCCTTCAAAGAGAGAATAAATAGCCAAACAGAACTTATCTAGTCCTGAATATAGCAGTGTATCTGTTACTGACACACAGCTCTCTCTCTCTCTCTCCTTGTGTCAGTTCCCTGTGAAACCTATAGCCCAGGTTCTTCCTCTCAAAACCTCTTTGCATCACACTGCTCAACATCAGCCTGACTGACCAACCGGCTGTCTGTCTCTACATTCCTACATGTGGAAACGTATACTGTGTGTGTGTGTGTTACATTTCACTGGTCACGGACAAGTGTCTGTGGTGAAATAGCACTCTTCAAATTACAACACCTGAAAGAGAGAGAGAGAGAGACAGAGACAGAGAGCGAGAGAGAGAGAGAGAGTTTGAGAGAGATGTTTACACACACAATCAAGAGCCCTTCAAAGACAACACAACAGCCTCTATTATCAACACTGCTTAAATTACCACACCTCTGAGAGAGAGAGAGAGAGAGACTCTCACCTTATTCTAACACCACTCTACTGTTTGTTGTTATTGTATATACAGTTATATGTAACTGTATATACAGATATACATAACTGTGTAAATATATAAATAACTGTATATATTTGTTTTACAAACGTATATGTATATGTATACTGTATATGTATAATGCTTTGGCAAAATTGTATGTATTGAATTTCGAGAGAGGGAGAGAGATTGAGAGAGATTTATGAGAATGAAGAGAGAGGGAGAGAGATTGAGAGAGGTTTATGAGAATGAAGAGAGAGGGAGAGAGATTGAGAGAGATTTATGAGAATGAAGAGAGAGGGAGAGAGATTGTCTTATATTTTTCATTTTTCTTGTTGAGATCTCAGTATCAGCACACATGACGGTTCTTTTACTGTCTTTATTATTTTCTCTGAGTAACTTGTCCGAGTAACTCAGTAAAAGATTCAGTCAGACACGATCAGTTTCAGCCCACGGCAAACACTGACTGACACAAACACAAACCATGACAAGAGAAGAAAGAAACTAACTCACTAAACCTTAAACCCAATTGATCAGAAATGGCTGCCAGAGGTTCAGTCACCACAACCTCCATCAGGAACACACAGAATTTAACACGATTTATGCGTAAATGACAAGCGATGTAAATCTGACAGCTTCAGTGATGCTTGTGTTTGTGTGCAGATCATCTCTGGTCCATGTCAAACGTGTTTGTGATGTGGATTCAGAGTGACACACTGATGTGTTATATTCCTGTCTCATTCCAGAAACACGCATCAGGAGTGACTTCTGAGAAGTATTTAAGAACAAGAGAGGAAACGCTGAATATCATATAATATAATATATTACTTCACTTTATACTCCTTCAAGTCACAGAGCACACAGAGCACACAGAGCAGAAACCTGAACAATCATGTGATGCTGCGTTTGTTCAGTAACACAAACACACATGAGTACAGCAGCACACACACAAACACACACAAGTACCGCAGCACACACTAACACACAAACACACACAAGTACAGTAGCACAAACACACACAAGTACAGCAGCACACACACTTACACACAAAAACACACCAGTACAGCAGCACACACACTAACACACAAACACACACAAGTACAGTAGCACACACACTAACACACAAACACACACAAGTACCACAGCACACACACTAACACAAAAACACACAAGTACAGTAGCACACACACTAACACAAACACACACAAGTACCACAGCACACACACTAACACACACCAGTACAGCAGCACACACACTAACACACAAACACACACAAGAACAGCAGCACACACACTAACACACAAACACACACAAGTACAGCAGCACACACACTAACACACAAAAACACAGCTGTGCTGTATTGATCTACTGCTGTTCAGTTTTTCATAATTATGGTTTATAATGGTCAGTGACTCGCAGAGATTTACGGAAACAACGACCTATAAATCACACCCTAACACACACACCTGCTGATATTTGTCTTATGGCTTATCAGTTCTGTATCCCCGAAACAAATCACCATGGTAACATCTAATTACATTCCTTTGACATCACACAGCAGTCGGGTGACTCAGGTGTGTTTGGGGACCTCAGGTGAGCGTGATGGATATTGTGATGGATTTTATTAGAGTGGTTCTCTATAATAAGCTCTCTCTCTTTCTCTCTTGAATTTTTTTTAATTATCACTTAAAGTAAAAAGGGATAGAGAGAGACAGAGAGAAAGAGAAACAGTGAGAGAGAGAGAGAGAGAGACAGAGAGAGAGAAAGAGAGACAGAGAGAGAAAGAGAAACAGTGAGAGAGAGAGAGAGACACACACACACAGAGAAAGAGAGACAGAGAGAGAGAAAGAGAAACAGTGAGAGAGAGAGATACAGAGAGAGAGGTGCAGATGGTATATGTTAGTTTCCTGGTAGATCCGATGACATAATCATTTATGTTTTAATAACCTATTTACTCTTAAAAGCTCTTTGTCATCCTCTCTCACCTTGTGTTTCTTCTGTGTGGGTGTGTGTGTGTGTGTGTGTGTGTGTGTGTGTGTGTGAGGGTTTGACCCATCTGGCTGAATTTTTTCCAAGATCATAATTCTCTCTTCCTCTCAACACATACACACTTAAAACATCTCAGACTACAGTGTTGTTATTTGGTCTATTATTGTGGTGTTATGATTTCAGATGTTGATGAAGACAGCCAACTGTCTGGCCTTCACACAAGTCAAGTGTGTAACTCAGATTCACACACACTGTGTCTCAATAACTCTCCTGTGAAAGTCTAATCATCTGAGTCTGACGATCAGTGAAGGGTCGGGCAGACTACAGATCCCATGAGTCTGTGCATTTCTGGGTCAGTCTCCTTCATTAGTGGGAGACCAAGGGTAAGTAATCCATCAAAAACAAGCAGAGCAGACAAGAGCAACAGATACTGTGTGTGTGTGTGTCTGTCTGTCTGTGTTTTGTCTGTCCATTGGTCTGTCTCTCTGTCTGTCTTTGTGCCTGTCTGTCTATCTGTGTGTCTGTCTCTTTGTGTCTGTCAGTGTGTGTGTCTGTCTGTGACTATCTCTCTGTGTCTGTCGGTGTGTGTTTGTCTGTCTGTGACTATCTCTCTGTGTCTGTCAGTGTGTGTGTCTGTCTGTGACTGATGGAAGTGAGATGAAAAGCAGTTTAAAAAAAGAGAATTCATTATTAAAATGCTTTTAAATGAGGTACATCTTCATAACTAAGAGTGTATTTGAGGGGGTGTGTTATTAGATTCATACAGCACTAGATGCTCTTCTGACAGTGAGCCTGGAGCTCAGCTCGTCTTTAACACACATTCAATTCAGACTTATCACACAGTTCTTCCTCATCATGCTGCGCTTTTCATCTGCTGCCCTCAGCGCTCCATTCAGCTTATTTATGTGCTTTTCCCTACGTTGCTTGAAGAAAATCTGCCAAGAACATAAATAAAAGGAGCGATGTTCCAGAAATCTCTCAATACACATGTGCACACACACACACACACACACACACACTAGCAGGAAGTATCTGGGCTGCTTGTTCAACACTTCCTCTGTGAGAGCTTGATTCTGTTAGATTATTGTTCTTTCTTTAGACTTGTGCTTGATTTGTGACTACAGCTCCACATGTTCATAATAAGGTGTATGTCAGGAGATTGAAACACCTTCTCTAATGTTCCAGACTCAAGTGCTGACCTCAGATCAGATACAGTCTGAATAGAAAGAAGTCTTGTGAGTTGTTTAGCTTCAAAGCTCTTTAGCTCAACATGATTGTTTCTCTGTCTGAATGATTAGAAGATCTCTGTTCAGCCACTCACTCTATTCATGAAAATCACGTTTCAAACATTTCTTCCTCAAAGAAAAAGGCCGGAGTCTCTTTCTTCACCAAATGCCCACGTGCATATACACACACACACACACACACACACACACACACACATTCTCTATCACAACACAAACACACAGTCTCTCACACACAAACACACACACACAGTCTCTATCACAACACAAACACACAGTCTCTCACACACAAACACACAGTCTATCACAACACAAACACACAGTCTCTCACACACACACACAGATGTTTACTTGTGAAAGTTTAACTTCTGAGGTCACACACATTTCCTGAGCATGAGTTTTATCCCTCTATTCAACAACAGTCATTTCAAACTATAATGTACAAACACACATACGCAATACGATGGAAAGTGATAGTAAGGATTTTGTGTGTGTATGTGTGTGTACCTTAAATGTCTAATGTAACTGACATACAAAATAAAATTAAAAATGACATACACTTCTGCTGTTTAATTACAATGACCACAGAACAATACAAACTTTCAAATAAATTGTGTCGTTTTTCCCTCTAAGGACATCCCTAAGAGTTTCTGAAAGATTCAGCTCACTGACACACAATAAACACACACAGCTGTGTCCCAAAGTCAAAGACAGCTGGTGACTAGTGCTGATATTAACAAAACACAAGAGAGTTTACTAGAGCCCACACACACACACAAATAACTGTGACATTGTGTTACTGTCAGCACTAACAGAATGGAGGTGTGTTTCTATTCCTAATCTGTGCATGAAAGAGAAGAGATCTCAGATTATTGATAAGAGGCTGTACTTCAACATGCCGCTGTGTGTCACAGATCTGTTTCTCTGCCACACAGGGGCACGGCAGATGGCTGCGTGTGTGTGCATGCTCAAGATTTGAAGATTTGAAGATGTAGCAGAGACGCTCTCCACATGCAGTTTCCAAGAGATTACATACGCACACACGCACAGACATTAAATTAGACATCAGCAGGCTGTGGGTTCGAGTCCCAGAAGGGCTGAATCATATTCATAAACAGATTCATGTCATAAGAAGGTTTAATGCCAAGAAAATGTCACACTGGATCAGTGACCATCTGCCAATAATCACATGATTAATACACTGAACATAAACACTGTAGAGCAAAATTACACCTGCTGACATGTGCTTTACACTGTAACTACACTGCAAACATCATTTCCTTAACAGAACTTTTGTCTTGTTTTACAGCACAAATACTTTCTTAAAACAATTTACCTCAGACACACTGTGAGATAAATAAATCTAATAAAACTATATTTATTCAAGTTGAAAATGCCACTGAAGTAAAACAAATCAATCAACTTCATTCCAAAAATAAAAGCCAGATTTATATTTTACACAATTTTATTTCTCAATTAATTGTATTGTGCTTTAAAGGTGGTTAAATATATTGCAAACAAACTGAAGAAAAGATTGTCTGTTTTTTTACAGACACAGAATTCATGAGTTAAGCTGATGGTGTTCTGCAGCTCTACAGAAGTGTACAGTATGTACAGTAAACCTACTGCAGCATGCAATTTATCAAGGGGAAAACAATATTACGAAACTACATCCCAGGAGAGACACAGATGAAATCACAGAAGATATGAAGTTCCAGGACAGAGTTAGCAGAAAAAAACTGCTAAATAAACAGATGAAGCCGAGCAAAAGGTGTTGAAGAATCTTTTCTACACCATCTGTTCCCTCTTTAGATTTATTTTTCTCAACTCTCTCTCTCTCTGTATTATTTTAACATGTTTTGTGAGCAGAACAATAGCAGGAAGGGTCTGATGTCAATGCATGCAGCGCGTTTGACGTGATGTTGCGCTCGCAGTAAACAAGCACACAATGACTGAACCTGTCTTTAGTGTCATGAGACCATCAATATCAACGAGATTCTCACATGCGTCAGAATTTTCTAAATAACACACACACACACACACACTTGTGTGCATGTTTTAGGGACAGAGCTTTTTTCTTCTAAACATGATTTTCTCTTCAGCTTTCATTGACAAACTGACCTGTGTGTGTATGTGTGTGTGTGTATGTGTGTGTGTGCGTGTGGGGGGGGGGCTTAACAGATACTCTTTTAGTCTTATTGAATCCTTTCTGATCAATAGAGCGACAAACACACACACACACATTCAGTATATTGATAATCACTGAAAATGAGTGACATTTTGCTGTGTGTGTGTCTTGGGTGCTCATTAATACACATTCAGATTTGCAATTAGATAATAAACTGTGTGAGAGAAATATAGCAACAGAGAGACACTAAGAGACATATATTCACAGTAAGACAGACACTGAAAGATACAGAGAGAGGAAGAGAAATGCAGACAGAAACTGAGAGAAGCAGAGAAATGCAGACAGACACAGAGAAATGCAGACAGACACTGAGAAATGCAGACAGACACTGAGAGAAGCAGAGAAATGCAGACAGACACAGAGAAATGCAGACAGACACTGAAAGAAGCAGAGAAATGCAGACAGAAACAGAGAAATGCAGACAGACACAGAGAAATGCAGACAGACACTGAGAGAAGCAGAGAAATGCAGACAGACACTGAGAGAAGCAGAGAAATACAGACAGAAACAGAGGAATGCAGAGAGACACTGAGAGAAGCAGAGAAATGCAGACAGAAACAGAGGGATGCAGAGAGACACAGAGAAGCAGAGAGATACAGAAAGACGCAGAGAGATGCCGAGAGACACAGAGAGACAGGGAGATGCAGAGAGAAACAGACAGATGTAGAGAGATGTCAATCAAATGTGTCAATCAAGACTGGGAGGAGTCGAGAGATCTCAGGGTGTCAATCAAGAGTGGGAGGAGTCAAGATATCTCAGGGTGCCAATCAAGAGTGGGAGGAGCCGAGAGAGCTCAGTGTGCCAATTAAGAGTGGGAGGAGCCAAGGGACATCAGTGTCAATCAAGAGTGGGAGGAGCCGAGAGATCTTAGTGTCAATCAAGAGTGGGAGGAGCCGAGAGATCTTAGTGTCAATCAAGAGTGGGAGGAGTCAGAGCTTATGTGCATCTGCATTAATAAATTCATTAAAGTGATAAAAATTCATTAACAATCCAGTGTACAGTTCTAGAAGACCAGAAGTACAAATCAGAATGAGAAGACAAATGACAAACCACGACAAACATCTGCACACTTGATAATGTATTTGAGTGTATTACAGCCAATAAACTGTGTGTGTGTGTTCTGTCATACCTGTACTGCATTGTAGCGCGTGTCACTGGTATAAACGTGCCGCTGCATTGCTTTCTCTGACACACTCAGCACTGTTAAACGACAAGAACAGTGTGATGCAGAGAGAGAGAGAGAGAGAGAGAGAGAGAGACCTGCCGCCAACCACAGAGAGAGAACCAAAGAGCAAACGAAGGGTCCGAGCACTCAGTGAACGACAACGCTGCTGTCTCTCTCTCACACACACACACACACACAAAAGCAGCTCTTTACCTTCATCTCAGATGATAATCCTGCACATCTGCTCTGTGTGTGTTACTGACAGTAGATTAACCTCTGTTGTTGTCTGGAGGGTGAGATCCCAGCAGGGCAGAACACAACTAACCTTAAACCACCTTCAGAAAAAACACCCCCACCCCTCTCTCCTTCTCTCTGTCTTTCTCTCCTCATCTAGTTCCTTCTTTATCTTAATTTGCTTTATGATTGACTCATCTCTGTCTGTCTGCTCTTCACCTTTCGCTCTTTTCATAGGCAGAGAGAGAGAGAGGTTTTTAAAGGACAGGTAAACACATATGACTGTGATTCAGCCTAAAAACACATCAGCATTATTTGACACACACACACCACAAACAAAGCGATACACACACACACAAACATCACAGACAGTGAGTCATATACACACACACCACAGACAGAGCGATACATACACCACATGGAGAGAGCAATTCTCAAACACACACACACACACACACACACACACATACACAGAGCGATACACACAACACAGACACACCACAGACAGGGTGAGACACACACACACCATAGACAGAGTGATTAGTTTAAATAAACTAAAAATTTACTATATAAAAAAGTACTATATTATTATAGTCTTTTAGAGTGTCCCCAAAAGAAGGTTTTGCCCAGATTTGTCAGGTTTGCTGACTTTTGGGTACATATTTGTCCCCAATATAGTATGTTTGCTGTCTCAGAGGAAAAGGGGTATTAATAAATAAATAATAATGAGTATTAAAAACAGAAAAATAGATTAATAGAATATTGAACAGAAACAGTGTGTGCGTGTGTGTCATATGAGCATTTATAACAAACTGACTGACAGACAGATAGAGAGAGAGAGAGAAAGAGAGAGAGACAGAGAGAGGTTTTCTTACCTGTAGGGAGAGGAAGACAGCAGGTATGTCTTCTGTCCTCAAGAACACTTGCTGTCCGTGTCTAAAAGACAAACGAGAAACATCAGCAGAGACACACACAACTATCTACAGTCTGACAAACACACACACACACACACACACACACAACTATCTACAGTCTGACAAACACACACACACACACACACACAACTATCTACAGTCTGACAAACACACACACACACACACACACACAACTATCTGTACAGTCTGACAAACACACACACTCACACACAGTTTCAGAGCTTCACTTCTGACAGCTTCTTCTTCTGTCTGTATCTGTGCCAGTGTGTTTGTACATGTACACCGCGGTATGTGTGTAAACATGTTCACATGTAGATAGCGTGTGTGTGTGTGTGTTCTTACAAGTCTCGTCCTCGTTTCCTGTCACGAGTGCTCATGTCATTCCCTTCTGTGTGTCAAAGCTCCGCACCGACCAGCAACACACACTCACACACACACACATGCAGAGCTGTGTGCTTGATCCGCAGCAGAGAGCAGACTGACAGCAGATGCACAACACAAGGTCTCCTCTGCCCAACCTCTCTCTCTCTTTACTCTTTTCTATTGACTGGAGGAGGGTTTCTGTTGATCATGGTTTTCATGGTCCTAAAACCTTCTGCGTTGCTTTCAAACAATTTTAATACCTGAAGGATTGTCTCTTAATTTCCTGTTTATCAGAAAAACTCTGAGGATTATTTTACTCTTCCTGTTTAAACTAAATTTAGTCATAAACAAAAAAATACAAAACATACAAAAAAATACATTCTGTAGATGAGTGAGTATGAGGCAGTTGTTGGATGTTGCAGTACTTTTACTGGGAAACAAGATATACAACTCATTTGAATCATATACATTTAATGTTGTCTGGACATTCAGCTGTCAGTGAAGACGAATTAAATGCAAAAAATAGTAAAGAATTAAAATATTAAAATAACTTAAAATAACTCTCAAGAATTTGGCTAATAATAATAATAATTCAGAGACCTTATTTATTTGTTGTGTTTATTCTGTCTGCCTGTAGATTTAGAGAAACACACTCAGACACGCACACTTACCGTCAGCATGATACATGTAATAATAATAATAACACACAACACTGTGTCTCTCTGACCAATCAGCAACTGAAAGATATTTTACATACAATGAAAACAAGCCTTCCTGTGATAACCAGCCACAGGCTGCTCTTATACAAGTTCACCTACAATCACATTATCTATCAACTGACTATCTGTAACTATAGAGAAAACTCACATTAAAGAGATGACCGACCACCACACACACACACACACTCCAATGCTACTTGTGATGCCGCCATGTGTGTGTGTGTGTGTGTGACAGAGAGAGAGAGAGAGAGAGAGAGAGAGGGGAAGCCCTTATGGTGACCTAGAGACAAGAAAGGAAATGGCTGTATTTTCACACACACACCCTGAGCTTCCTGCAGGCGCTTCACTAAAGACAAGATATATAAACACATGATGAGTGAGAGAAACAGGTGGAAGGAAAATGATGGGATGTCAGCACCCTGACCCTGTCAGTCATCTCCATGGCAACGTCACACACCCCGTTGGGTTTCTGGTTTCCCTGCAAAGGTGACCAGGTTTACATCTTTATCACAGCATTACACGTGTATCACAGCAGTGCTAACACTAGTCCATTACAAAGCACAGAAAGACATTGAAACTTCTCAACACTTTACACGAACTGTGACTTTACTCTCACAGGCCCGAGTTATTTGCTCCAAATGAAGTCACAAATGAATAACCACTTAAAAAATAGATGCCAATCATGTGTGAGGCTGTTGCTTAGTAACTATCAGAGTTATTGAACAGTGTCAGGGAGAGAGCGCTCTCACACGTCTCCATACAGTCTCACTCAAAGACACTGCAGAGACCTGACACACTCATATAATCTGCATCATTTAGACAGCTTCTGTTTCTTACTGAAAATTGTTGTGTGCCAGATGTTATAAAAGTACAAATGTTATAATAACATTTTAACTGTTTATAACTATAACCACATTTACATACTGTGTTTGGATCACTGAGTCACAGGTTAATGTGAGACCAGATTAATGACTCAAAACAATAAAACCATGACATAAATTTCAATGGATATAACAGTATAATGCCCTAAAGCCACAACATAAAGGAATTTTGTAAAGGTTTCATGGAAACTGTGATGGTTTGTGGGTTCTACTGGTAATGTGTTGGGTTCTGTGGAAACCAACAGAACACCATGAAATTGGATTAAGCAACAGTTCTGCCTCTTTGATTTCTTGTAATGTTGACTCTCGGTTTACTCCGTTTGTACCTTTTGAACATTTTCGAGCAAAATTTAAAAAAATATACAAAATATTATACAGAATATCAGCTTGTCAAATGATACAGATGTTTAATGACAATCATACGCATTTCTAGAGAGCTGCATTACTTATATTTCATATAATCTATATGAATATAGATATTTCAGTGAATTTAACCGAACAGTTTTATATAAAAGCATTTTCTGGTTAAAAATGAACAAAAATCAATTATTGATCAGGTACATAACAGGTACATAACAGATCATAACGGTCTTCTTACCCTGATTCACAATAGTAAGTTTATAATAGAGATTTATCATTTGAGTGTCAGGTCAGAGTTCACAGTATATGTCACTTGTGGTTACGTGACGTCTG
>JAZGTJ010017587.1:0-11962 GCA_036877575.1 Botia almorhae
GAGGTCAGCAGGGTCATCCATTTCATTGTCCTTTAAGCTGAGGACCTTGAACATAGTGGCCATGTGCTTCCTCAGTTTAGTGGAGGATAGAGCCTCCGGCTGCTTTACTCCACAGCATTGAGCAATCTGACAAATAACATCTGATCCTCTGAAGTGACTGAGTGCTTGTGATCAAGATTTTTGTCTCCAAACTGGTTCTGGTAAGGACTTAAAAAACCAAATGGGGCGTTTGGGATTACTGTTTGGGAGGTGCACATATATACACATATTTGCACATATTTGGGGGGTAAACTTACGTTAAATTATATAAAGCACAAATATGAAACCACTGTGTTTTACTGTGTAATTTGTTTATCTAACAGCTACTGCAAAAATATGATGTTGAAATACTGAAATTTTAGTTTGGATAAAAGAACTCACAAGAGCTTTCTTATTTAAATGTATAAAGCTTGCACACAAAAGCACAGCTGGAAAAAAATGCATGTAGTTTTACTTTTTGATACAAAAACGTGAGGTCAAATTACCCGTCATCCACAGCTATAGAAAAACATACACCTGTTTAATAAAAAAAGAAAAAGAAAAATTAAAGCCATCACGTGTCCTTTTCTCATTTTATTCCCTTTATCTTTTATGAGTCTTGTATTTTCAGTCTTGTATTTTCCACAATAGACAGTAGAACTGGTGAAGATAAAATAAAACTCTTTTAATCTTGGTATTACACTAGTCTAAAACACTGGCAAAGGGAATCTCTTCCACTTTAACGAGCTTTTTTAAACCAAACTTGCTTTGTTACGCAGAAGAAGATGTAAAGAGTAGTGTATTCAGGTAGTGTTAATAAGGCAACAAAGTTTGAGAGGAACCAGGAAAATAGAAAAATATCTTTTTATCATATTGATGCATGCAGTGGTTTCACTCTCATGTTCAAAGCTAAAGAAACTTTGTTGCCTCAGTGACTGCCAGAGTAATTTCCATAACACTTGCATGCTCATGTCTCCTTTTCCAAGCCAAACATTTCCCGCTCAAACTCACTTCCCTTAATAATGTGGCTGCTAATTTGGTAAGCATATGAAACACAGATTTGTTTGCTTGAGTTTATGTGTGTTTTTAAGACATTGGCCCGCATTAGCATAGTGATCGCTTATGTTTTGCATAGGCCTTATGCAGGTGCGATATGCATCCATGCGGTACAGTATTTTCTTAGACACATTGGCTTTGCTGGAAATCAATGGAATTAGGCTGATCGCATGGATACAAATGAGCATAAGATTATTATAATGTTCATATTTATTATATGAGCATTATAATGTGTGAAGATCTAATAATTACATTACGTTAAAGTACATTACAAGAGTAATTTGTTAAAAAATTAAACATTATTTACTCACTCTTATGTAATTCCAAACCAGTCTGTTGTTGTTATATCTGTAGATCAACAGTGACCATGGCTGTGAAGCTTTTAACAGGACAAATGTTCCATAAAATACAGTAAAAAGACAGTATGGATTGTGGACTATACCTTAAGTTTTTGAAGGCATACGGTAGCTTTTTGTGAAGAACTATTCACTGAAAATTACCCCTCGGCTGTAGGACTCAAAACACACCAGACTGTGTTTGACAGACTGTGTTTGTTACCCATTTTTCAAAATCCCTCCTTTTGTGTTTCACAGAAACAGCACACAGGTTTGATGGTATGCACATTAAATGTATAAACACAATGTTGTTTTACATGTTTACCACGTTTTCTCAAAGTATCATTTGGTCTGACACCATTTTATCTTTTTAATCCCCTTCCTTCAGGCATTTTAAATACTTCACCAAATGCTTTGGTCCAGCCCCTGGTCCTGAGTTAAAATCTAAAGAATCATATCTGTTAAATATAAATCATATCTGTTTTGATGCTGGCTCGAGGCAATGCAATAATTTACCTCTTGCCATTAGTTCCACTTTACCAAATGTCTCAGGACTCTTTCTGCCCTTTAATTTTAAAGGCTTTGATTTTTAATACACAAACATATATGGACTAAAAAAAATACCTTTTCTGAAGATATGTATGTCTTTCGAAATATGTTTACATGACAAACCTGGTTAAATTTCGCTCTCCATGTTTTGTATGACTGAATATGTGGTCTGAGAACAGATGGTTGGAGGTGGGCGTGGTTCAAAAGCATCCTGTAGCTAACCTGTCGTCTCTTTGCATCTGCGTAACATTTGCACCTCTCTGCTGAGTGGCAACTGTAATTTGCTTCACAGCGAGTCTTTCATGCTTTACTGCGCCGTAAATGTGTTTGTTTTGAAGTGCGATGGGTGACGGGGTCATTAGGTAAGTCTGATGAACAGGGCGCATCCTCTTGTGGCAGGCTGGCTGGTGAATTGACAGTTCAGGATCAGAGATTATAGGCAGTGAACCATGAATCGATTCAGAATCGACTGGATTTATAAAGTGAACAAGCTTTTCCTCTCGCCACAGCACTCCTAGAAATGTGTGTGCGTTGGGTGAGATTGTAGTGATAGGAAGAGGAAAGGTGTGTACTGTACACCCACCTGAGACCCAGAGAAAAAAATCAATGTCTTTATAGTGTTGATGAAAAACATTTTTTGTTATTTTACATTTGATTGTATGAGATATTGCAGAGGACAGGAAATAGTTGAATGCAAATGTTTAATTTTTTATTTTACTTTTAATTTTTTCCCAGATACTCATTCGATCCCAGGAGGATAAGAGCTAGGCTGTACTTAGTTTTTACTGGTGTCATGTATCGTAATCATATGTGTCATTTATATAGCTTTGTACAGATCTAGGTACTCTGATACAGATTATATGGAGCAATAATTTTTTGTGTGCTGTCACTAATATTAATAGATGGTTTGTCCTGCCACTTTTCTTTTCTTTAATTAAGGAAATCCAAAAAGAAAATGCAGGCGTAAGTAATTAACATTTCAAGAGTCAGTGCCTGGTCATCACAAAATTTTCCAATAAACACCCGCCGTTCCCTGACAAGCTTGTATTGTTTTCAAAACACAAGAGACAGTCGGCTTTGTTCCAATGTTATTGGCTTCTTATTAATTATACTGCTCAGTGTTTAGCTTACCAGGGAAGGGGGGTTGGAGAGCTTTAGTTGTCTTCCCCTTTATAGTCTGTTATCAGATGGGATGCTAGACACAGAAGCCCCCAGTGATGGACTGGCCTGTGGGAGTCCATTAACAGGTCAGGGGGTGGTGTGAGGAGCACGGGCTAAATTCATTAGCACTCTCCAGCTACCATCCAAGTGTATCGAGTGGAACAGAGCGCTCTGCTGAAGGTGTATGTGTGTGCATGCCTGCTTGCGTGTATGCTTGTCATTGAAGTGCCTCTTAATTTAAGTTGATATCATTCTCTGCAGGGGTTAAATTGGGATTTTGAAGGGTGGAGAGCCCTAACATCTGGTGGTCATTTTGTTGCCTTAGGCTAGATGGCCTATATCTGCACATAAATGGCTGTGTTGCCCTACTTGTTGTTTTTTGTTTACTCTGGTAAATATTCCTCAGGGTATGTGTATATTTAAGTATAATTAAGGCACATATCTTAATGTCTACGAAATAGTTTTTAAACATTTTACAAAAAAAAAAAAATTTAATTAACCTTTTTGTGAGAACATTTCCCAATAGTAAACAACAGTACTTGGCACTGATTATCTGAGACAGATCCTGGTATTAGGGGAAGGACCATTCTGATTCTAGAGAGCATTTTATTGGACAATAAAAACATTTAGAAACACCTCTGAGTTCAAAGCAAAACGTATATTTAACGATGCATGTCAGATAATTTTTGTATTGAATATAGTGTTTTTTCTGTCACTTACAGCTGATTCAGTATTTAAAAGAAATGTAGAATGTATCATTACTTTAATCTAGAAAACACAATGCAGTATTTATGGATTCAGTGCTGATATCACTATTTCAGAAGATAAAATTAGGGAAACAATCTCTATAGAACATTAAAATGTAAACCTCTATATAAAACCTCTAAAACCATTCTAAACATCAGTTGTTTACATCAGTAAACTTTTACAAATGTGTTCTCTAATTTAGTCTGAGTGCTCTGGATTTTACAATGAGGTAATGAGCTCATCTGTAGGAAAATAATGATTGTTTGGAATGAAATCTCATTACAATAGCAATTAGTCATACACCTTCTTATCCGTGGGATAATCAGCATAGAATACTGTGTACTTGACAGTGACCAGAAGACACAACACAAAAACATTTTTTGCCAAAAAACTTTTGTGCCAAAAAACAACTTTTAAATCACTGCATGTCACGCCAGAATACCATGCCCACAACGGCATGATTTTCTGACCAGCCAATTAAAATTAACCTTGAGTCACACACTCGGAAATGACAAACAGTTGTCACTAGGCAAAATTTTAACAAGCATGAATGAATTAGCATGAATGAAGGGACGCAGTGATTTTTATTTCATGTCAAATAGTGTGGGACAATGGTTTGTGCTGGTGTAATTTCACAGCTTAAAAGACAGCTGTGAAATTCTTAGCAACACCATGGAACAAAACACCCGACATTAGGAGTACATTTAGAGGGCATTTTCAAATTATGGCTTTTGAAAGTTGTCATCTTAGCTCTTGAACTGGCTAAGGTTGATTCTATGGAAAAAAGAACTCATTTTTGGATAGTGCGAAACACAGACATTCTTTTTTCTTGCAGGTAAAATATTTAAAGTAATACTGTATATTTTATTTGCATTATACATTACATTATACTTACACTATATATCTATATCTACATCTATAGCTATAGCTATATCTATATCTATATCTATATATTGTACTTTGCCATTTATTCTTCATCCATGCATCCATGTGTTGCTGTAGCTCAATTGGTAAAGCACTGTGTTGGCAGCACAAATGTTGTAAGTTCGATTCTCAGGGAGCACACTAATGAATGTATAAATTAAATTTGTGAAAGTAATGTTCGTTTTAATAATATATCTCTATACAGGCTGAGTAAAGGTGTGAGTTGAGGGTGGAGATTCAGGACCAGAGAAGACACGACATAAACTCTTTTCTCAGTTATATTAGCAATTTAACAGCATCTATCATTTTCATTTACATTATGTACAAAACTGCAGCACAATAATAAAAATCCAAAAGGTCATAAATCATCGGACACATCTGACAGTTTGATGAGTTATGTGATTTTGATGATAATTTATGTTTATATTTATGTTTATGATTATGATATTAATTTTTGATGATAAAGTATGCATATATAACATTATATCCGACAGATTATATACTATATATTATATACATAGTATATATACATATACTATAGATTATATACATATATATTATATGAATGTGGATAAAGAAAAAGGAAAGTTGGAGATCGGCCTATTGTAACTTCATATGACTTTGTAAAACCAGGCAAAGTTATTCTGACCAAAGCGTTGACAGCAAGCATGAAATCATAGCAACTTTATATTAAACAGTCAGATGCTGGGAAATAAGATAATCTACCATGAGAAAATAGACTCTTTGGCCTATTTTGTATAAGACTCCATTCGCTATGGGGCCTTACAGAGTTAAATATTAGATTATTCATTTCTCTGTGGACTGGAAGCTTTGAGACTGAGTGAATATTGAAGGATGGCTACAGCTCAAGTTATGTTCTCAAACTATGAAGTGTTTTTTTTAATTACTACAATTACAGTTAATTAAAGGCTGTGTTTGTGTTTGGCAATATGAAAGAGCACCTCGCTTGCCCTGGATCCACTCTGACTTCCAGTCATTGATTTAGCAGAGACCAATTAGTGGGAAGACCTTTGATAATTCTTAGCTTCGCAAAAATGGATTTCTCAGCCAGCCTGTTTCCAGTGAAGCGATCACAATATAGCACATCGTTACAGAGTACTGAACAACGTCAAAGCATTTTTAAATTAGTCTTCTATTCTTCTTTGATAGATTAACGCTCTGAGCATTCCTAAAAATATGTTTTGTCTCATATTGTTTTTGTGACATATTGAAGACACTGGGGCTAGTTGTCACAGTGGAATTGAAACTCGGTTCTCTTTAGAAAGATTTCAAAAGTTTAATTACACGTGTGTTTTCTCTAGCAGTGGTTTTGCATGATGGTTTCAAACGCCCGTTCAAAACCCTGTTAAATTAGAAAACTTTGAGTGTGCTCTTCCAAAGTAAACGCTTCTAACTTGACACAATACAAAACTCTAACTTGATTATTACAGTTAATGGCAAAGAATGTTTAAAAGCCTGAATTGATCTTTTTTACTAACACACTAAAATATATAAATGAACATCTTTAAAATAACTTTTCTGGGCATTGATGAAGCTTTAAATACAAATTACAATAATTGCCAAAATATTCAAAGGGTTTTTGCTAGCCGAGACTAATCTGTAAAATATGTAAACTATGTGTTCATACAGACTTTTAAAGATAAAGCGACCCTGAGATACGTTCAATCATGTAAATTTTGACAGCTAGCTTTGGTCACCCCTATATTTTCCAGTCTGCAAACTTTAAGTTATCTGTTTGCTTGCTCTACTCTTCAGCTTTATTTTCTTAAATAGAGTGTGATATTTAGATTGCTTTGATTTGGTGGCAAAGAATCTTTCACTTGCTTTCCTTCTCTTTCTTTGTATTTTGCCTGCCTCAGCACAGCACCGTATAAATGCTACCTTGCTACCTAATGACTATAAAATGAGCCTGGCACACCTGCATCTATGAAGAATCTTTGTCAATTGACAGTTGTCTGATCAAGCAGAAAAGAAAGATAAAAAAATCTGTAAAATAGCCATGATTTGTATGCACATTGTGCGAGTGCTGGAGAGAATGTTGAACAGATTTAAACTGGAGCGTTTAACATTTCTACACTTTCTAATCTTGCACAGAAAAACAACAGAGAAATGAGATAAACCGTGCAAGTGAGCAAGTGTACTTTGTAAATTTGGGCAAATTCACTTGCACCACTTTTGCATCTTATTCTAATTTGTGCTAAAATAGAGCTGTGCTATCATCAGTTTTAGAATAAACATGCTTTCTTTGTAAATTCACATTATTATGGATTGCATGTTATTTACAACTTTGTTAAGATTTTTTTGCTATTGTCACCCTTTGATGGCAGGCTGTAAACTGAATTTAAGGACAACATGAAATAACATTTAGCTGTGTTGGTTTTAAAACTATCAACAATGTTAATGTATTACTAAAAGTTGACAGAATTTGCTTAGTTAGAACCTAATCTTTCTTTCCAGGAAAATGGACCAAAAATATTGATGTCTTATCTTGCACTACAAAGACTCCCCCAATACCATCCCCAATTGGCAAGCAGCTAGCAAATCATGATTTGTGCCTGTGGACCAAATGCTGTACAGTCCCAGTATCTGCATGTCGAAGTGTATCCTCTCAATCAAGCCCTCAAAACCAATTGCAAGTTGCTTATAGGCACATATTAGCTTGTCCCATAACTTGTTTTGCACAGTTCTTAGTGCTATTACAATGCTGACAAGGTTTGCAAATAAACATCAACAGGCATGATTCATAGTGAGTTTTTCTCTCTGTATTTCATTCCATATTGACCTACAAATGTGGTTAATGAGATATGTAAATAATGAGATATGTTAATGCCGTAGAAATGCATTACCAAATGAGCTGTTAATGCCTTCTTTATTTGTGTTCCTCAGTGTCGCTTTTTTGTCATACACTGTTAAAAAACACAGAGGCTTTGGCCGAAAGAGGACCGCCCAAAACCAATTTGACCTACAAATTGAAAAAGGTGAGGAGAAAAAGTAAGGTTATCTCTGAGTTTGGCCTGCACCCTTAAAATGGAAAAGAACAGCGAGGGCTTGCAGAAAATTAGCCGCTGTCATGACCTCCTTACATTAGGCTATGCAAGCCGAAGAAAGATACGGAAAGCTACGGTACCTCTACACTTCATTCTGAGAGTGACCTTTCTCACCCACTCTGCTTAAGGGAAAAGTAGAGAGCAGTCTGGAAGCTTTACACTGTACACAACATCCCACACTACAGCATGACAACAGATATAGAATCATCAGGGTGAAATAAATACCTGTGGGGCCTCTAGGACACTGAGCCAAATATGCCCTGGTCAGCCTTAGCATGTAATAAATGGAGAAACTTGCTAAAAGTGTTTGACCAAAGTAGTTACTTTCCCTTTAAAAGGATTTTTCAACTCAAAACTCTCACCTGATGGACTCAGAATTACATTTATTAAAAAAGAGTGCCCTTAAAGTGAGGCATGTGTGAGATTGCATACTGTAATCCAGTAATCTTATAATTTAATAACGTGGTAATACTTTTTAGTAATACTTTTAAGTCCAGAGACACCTCTGTGCACCTTCTCTTTTTGTCTTTGACTGTAGATAACCCTTCTATTATATGAGTTAAATACTTTAAATCACCAGCAGTGAGATAATATATCTATAATCAGAGCATTCTATAATGCTTCTGTGTCTCACATCTTAAGCAGAACAGAGCCAAGCAGTGTGTGAGAGTGATTTTTAGCTAGTAAATGCAGTTGTCTAAGAAGGAGAAAGCACACAGTTGTGACACAGCTGTGGTTGTATTTCTGATTCAGAACAGTTTATGTTTTTTCTTCTTTGATGAAGCATATGGATGCTGAAGCAACAATTGAAAACACAAATTTGTGAATTCAGTTCTTTATTTGGAGGGAATTTATTTCGGTTATTTTACCCCTGTCTTAAGCCCCGCCCACCCCCGGTTTAATCTGAATACAGAAACTGATAATTTAGTTATGCAACAGATGCCAACACAGACAGAGATAATAGCTTAGCTGCAAACAATCATTTTCTAATAGGATGAATCCTGAAGCCCATTAGATTTCACAATGAGAACGGCTTTCTGCTGTAATATTGTGAATTTGGTGGTGTATTTGTGTTTGTTTTATTACTGTATGTTCTCATGTTAATTAATGCTTTTGCATGGAAAGCATCTCATGTTACGTCATACCATGTTTTCTAATTGTGCTTGATGGGCAGTTACTGTAAAGTCTGGCACAACACAAATTCCTGAGATATCATACAGTAAAAACACTTTAAACTCACCGCCCTTCCTCTCCACTTATTCACTTTTGCTTTAATATAGCTGTGAAGATGGTCAGATTCAGGGGCCTTTGGTCAAGCTCTCAAAGGACTGACAAAGAAAAGAATCTTCCATCTGCTGCATGTAACATTGCTGAATTTAACCTCCTCCAAATGAATGTTCAAGGTGGATTATGGTACATTTTTATTAGGAGGAAACTGATTTTCAATTTAAATGTAAATCAGGGCTTTTTTATTCAGTTAATAAAATACTGTGCCACTTATGGCTGAAAAGAAAAAAATGTAATGGGCCACAAACTTCGAGAGGATCCCCAAAAATGAAGGAAAGCCTGAGAGACACCAAAGAAACAGACAGTTACAAAAAGCAGAGAGAGAGAGAGAAAGAGAGAGAGAGAGCGAGACATGGTCCTAGAAAAAAAATTAAGACTGTAGATGCAGATTTGTTGCAGACATCCTAAAGCAACCTATTTTTGCATAGTTTGATTTGCTAACTGACAGCTGATTAATTGTTTGTGAGATGAATCTTACCCTCTAACAGAGTTCTGATGGTGTCAGGAATTGTCTTGCAGTGTGCTATTAAACACATCTAATATTCTGTATGATATAATACTATCTTTAGATGTCAAGTCCAACTGGAAACGTGTCCCCACATTTTGAACCATGTGTATTTCAAATGTAACTTCATAGGTAGGCAGATCTTGATGCAGACAGCAACAGATAACCTGTGATGTAAGCACTAGTGCAGTAGATCAAAGTAACTGGGCTGCATACAGAATTAGGATGGAGGGTTGCAAGCCAGCTCATTTTAGTTTCCTTAAAAAATGCAACTATTGTTGCACAGCCTCACCACATATTTAACAAATACCACAAAATTGTTTCTCATGTCACAAATATGAGGCAGTAGAGGCTGTTCCAAGCAGTCTGTTTGCTCTAAATGCTCTAAATTAGTGCTAAAACTCATCTCATGAGTCTAGAGGATGTTCTGAAAACTTTCATTGTCCTCAAATATCAGTTCACGTCTGATTATTAGCACTAGTGCATATTGTACAATAATTGAAGTGTCACTCAGTAGTCCAGTGTAACCGCTCTCATGGTCGGCCAGTGGAAGAAGAATCATTGGTTTGAATAAGTATTGCTTTCAGTGGTGAGATGGTCATTGATTGCTTACAGCGGGGAGTCTTAACCTCAGAAAGCACAGCGTGGTGGCAACATCATCTCACAGAGGAGATTATGAATAGAAATGAATTAGCAATGTTCCTCAGCAGTAGGCGACTCCTTCACACAATGTCACAAAGTTTTTCTGATGAGGAAGTAGAACTATGTGCAGTTGACAGAATATAATTGGGGAAAGTTGGTAATTAAAAATAGTTACTGCATGTAAAGCATAAGTTGAAAGTAAATTTAACTTTCTCCTCTCAAAGAGTATGTAATTCATACTCATGCAGTAATTCATGTCTAATATCTATTTATGGCTTTTCACAGAAAACTGTCACAATTAGTAGCACATTCCATTAATATGGTCACTGATGAAACACTTTGGTTTCCTATTACTTTTGCTGAACTATTAAAAGCACAAATGATCTAGCATGAACAGTAGTTTTAAATGCATTGAATGGCTGTATCCAATGAGAAACCTTGTTGTATATGTGTTTGTCATTAAATATGCTTAGTTTTTAACTAGCATTAGCAGGATTTATCAAGATTAAATTATTTTGATGTATTTTATTGGTCACTGCTAGAAAATTACTTAAATACAGTGTTTACGTGTTAACTGTTACTAAACATTTGGGATTTCTAAATACAAAAAAATACAAGCAAAACTCACAAAATTACTGTCTGCTTACTGTGACGACAAACTGGTCTGCACAAGATTGGTGGCATTACTTTTATTCACATAAGAGCTTCAGTATGTGAGACAAAAGCAGGAAAAACAGACAAAAGCAAGCTTGTCTGTTACATTTGCCTGTCCAGACAAGGCAAATAAGGAGTTTCCAGCAAAGGGCAAAGGGGTCTTGTATGCCATTAATCAGTATGAAGGCACGCTCTGTACCTTGGGCCTGTCTCACCACCTCATGGCACTGACCCAGATAAAGCTCTCATTGATCCAGAATCCCCATGTAATCCCTCAGGATTACAGTTGATGAAAGTAACCAATATATTTGCAAACAGAAAGCCACTTACATTAAGGTCATTTTCTCCAGGAGGAAAGAGAATAAATGGATGGAGATGAATGCTGAGACACTGTGGAGCACTACAAGCAGGATGCATTCAGACAGGAGCCAAAAGCCAGAAAGACAACACACACACATTGGCATATGTGGATTATGAGGACTTTCTATAGACATAATGGTTTTTATACTATGCAAACTGTATATTCTATCCCTAACCCTAAAACTACCCCTAAACCTAACCCTCATAGAAAACTTTTGGCATTTTTTAATTCACAAAAATCACTATTTAGTATGTTTTTTTAAGCAATTTGGTTTATGAGGACATGGGAAGTATCCCCATAAACCATTGTTGTACATGTCATTATACACAATTGTGTCCTCATAAACCACATATTCAAACCCACACACAGAAGCAGCACAGAAAGACATATTCACATGCACATTGTATTCATGACAAATCATTTACGTGGGGGATGAAATCATTGAAGCCACTGCTGACCAAGTACTTCCATGTCGATCCAGGCTGGTTAGTGTTGATTTGTGCTAGTTTGTTGGTAGTGTAGCTGATGAACCAGTATAGCTTTGCAAAATTTAGCTGGATACAGCTGATCGATCGAGCATGGGTTTCTGATGGTTGAACTAGTTAAGAAATCTAGTGGGGAAACCTGCATAGCAACCCATGCTGTTCACCAGATA
>JAZGTJ010017588.1:0-11962 GCA_036877575.1 Botia almorhae
TATGTTTTGTGGCTGTAGATTTTAATTGTTGTTATTTTAAGTCTCTGTTCTGATATGGAACTTAGGAATACATCACATTTCAGAGGTAAAATGGGTTGAAAATGTCTTTTAATGTTTAAAGTGTCGGTTCTAAGACAAAGGTTCTAACAGTGTTTTGTTTGTGTGACAGATCAACTTGAGGCTCATCTTGGTGAGTGGCAAAACAAACGAGTTTCTGTTCTCTCCAAACGACTCCGCGGCAGACATCGCCAAGCACGTGTACGACAACTGGCCAATGGGTGGGTGCCCATGAACCTTCTAAAACACGCGTGAAACGTTCCCCTTTTACTGTAGAATAAAACTCGATTGATTTTATTTGCCTGATGTTGTTTAGAGGTAGATTTTGTTTCACAACCCGTTCTGTTTAGCAGATAATCTGTGCTGCAGACGAATCCATTTGTCTGGTGGTAATCCTGTACTGAGCTAGATCAGAGCTCATTGCACTCTAACTTCAATCCAATGACATCACAGAGGGGAAGAAATAGTGTCTGTATTTATACGTTCGTCTGGCTGACTGCACGCCTGAGGACTTCACGGTTTTAATTTCAATATTCCACCTATACTTGCGTAGGCGCATTCATGAGCTGAATCTTGGGTTTCATAGGCACACAGCTTAACATTGTTTTTAATACTTAAACTTAGTTCATTTTAATGAGTAAATAGTTTGGAAGATTTGAGAGTTATAAAATTGTTGTATGATTTTAATCATTGGATACAGTGGGAAAGGTCAAGACCTCTGATGTTGGACAGGCCAAAATCAGCTTTTGGAGGTACAGAGTTTCCAAACTAGCTACTTTTCATGCTAACAGCCCCCCCCCCCACGGCTTAAACATGGAACTAATGGAACACCAAAGTGAACTGTGTTAATGGAACGCGCCATTGGCTTTGATGATTCAAGTCTTTAAATGAATATCTGAAAAGAACGAAGGAATATTATAAAAGGCCTTTATTGTCAGACAATTCCAAAACTCCCATCAGGGGTGCTCTGGGATTGAATTAGCCTGTTTATTCATAGCTGACTGGCACAGCGGGGCCGGAACCCTTTTAAGGACACAGGATGACCTTGAGTCTTGTGACTGAGTCTCCATTTGGACTCCTGAGAGAGAGAGGGGTCGGTTATAGGGAATATAAATGAATGTTAACGGATAAAAGTAGATAAAACCAAAAGAATACTGAATGGGAGCAAACTTGAAGATTCGTGACTGATTTTTCTTTTGTCTCTTTCTTAATCAGACTGGGAGGAGGAACAGGTGAGCAGTCCAAACATCCTGCGTCTCATCTACCAGGGCCGATTCCTACACGGCAATGTGACCCTAGGAGGTGAGCGAATTATGGATTAGAACAGAATATATTCAATTAAGATTGACACACAATATTACACATTCACTTGTGTCATGCCTGCATCTGCCATTGGAGGGACAAATAGATAGTCCCGACCTAAATTCACGCCATTGGTTGAGCCAAGTTGTTACGCTCAGATAACATCAGCCATGTCGTGAGGACTGTTATGATCACATGGATGTTTGTTTTGGCTTTTCGGTGGTTAATTTTGTGTAGGGGTGTGGTTCAAGTCCAGGCGATTGTCAGGAGGTACGAGAAATCGGCCTCACAGTCCCAATACACTAATGTTGTGTTGCTACGCAGCGTTTCCAAGCTGCGAACAAAAACGATTTCCCAAACAAACAGTTAATATTCCCAGAATGCTTTTGATGGAAGTACAGCGGAAGACTGGGATACATGAAGGGAAGCGCAGAGATACGGAAAGAGACGTTTAGGAATCTGGGGAAGGAATCTGTCATCAGGGAGTGAAAACAGGGAGGAGAGGAAATTCTTTGGGCATGAACAGGAAGCATTTTTCCAGTTTGTTTTGCTATCCCTTAAAGAGCAATAAAAGATTGTGTGTCACTCTGTCCGCCATTCACAATATTTCTTGCAGTCGTTTTTGTGTTGGATGTCTTCATATAGAAAGTTTACACTGTGTCGTAACCAGACACAATGCATTTCCTGTGACATGCCATTTATTGGTGCTCACTGAATGCGAAACACAGTCAGTTATGGGAAGTTATTTTGGACCGATGATATTTCACTTTAAATGGGCCTTAGCCAGCACAATACCACTGAAGTAGAAAACAGAAGGAATAAAGCTTTTTAATATTGTCCGAATCCCTGTTAACAGATAATCTTAGCTTAATTATGATTAGTTATGACTATTGACCTACAACTAACCCTCTTTAGTGAAGGGTGCTATTTTCCTCTGTTACACTAATAAATACGCTTTTAGATTCTGTTCAAATTTATCAAGGGCTTTAATAAATATTTGTGACCCGTGAAAAGAGTTTCACAGACTGTTTACCAGTTTTTCCAGTTTGTTTTGGCTGGGCTAGCATTTCCCATGGCTGACTAACCATGAGCAAGTATAAACTCAGGAGCAGCTTAAAGACCTGAACTGTTCAGCCAATGATGTGATGGTAGAAAACAGACAGGATTCGCCAAACAAGTGTCACTAAGATAATACAAGCTGCCACTTTTCCTGATTTATGAGGATCATGTGGAGAACTGACTCTATGAGGCAGCAGGCAGTGTCAGTGGTCTCTGCAGAGACGGGGTGACAGTGTTGTGACAGCTCTCAGTAATACACACAATCCTGTTTCTCTCTCCTGTTACTCTACATGCTTTGATGTTTTGGTTTTTTCCTCATTTCTTGCAGCTTTAAAACTGCCTCTCGGAAAAACCACAGTGATGCATTTAGTTGCCAGAGAGACGCTGCCCGAGCCAAATTCCCAAGGTAACCATTATACCCTCTATTTTTCTGTCCACTCTTCACAGCTCACTTTTCACACGCTCCCTGCCTCGCTGCAGCCTTCACTTTGTTTGGAAATGACCGGTTTAAATGTGCGTCACTCTCGGGCTCCGGCAATATTTCAGTCCCTCAGACTTTTTAAAGAACTGGTTCAGAATAAAGACTCAGTCCTGTCATATGATAGGTTTGGGTGAATCAAATGGAAGAAGTCATTTTTAATTCGGTGCTTGCTGTGGGCCATTTGACATGTTAGGGGCAATCACACAATTAAAGATTTTAGTTTAAGTTTAGTAAATCTGGACTGAGGGCATTTTCATATAAATGTGGAGCTTTGGAATTGTCCATATATATGCATTGCATTCTCGGTGAAGTATGTATTTGGTGTTTTAGAATTTAGTAAAAACAAGTTTTCTTAAAAGGCAGCATAATTATGCTTTCTAGGTAGGGAACTCACAAGGTTTTGAAACAGAGCCGTTGTCGGTCTGTGCAACAGTGTCTAGATCATTAAGATGCGTTTTTATTTCAGGTCAGAGGAACCGGGAAAAGACTGGAGAGAGCAACTGCTGCGTGATCCTGTAAATGCATCCGGCCATCCCTGTATGAGTGCGTTCTGTTATCCTTCACCCATGCTGCTGAAACCCTCATAAACACAACTACTCTCGCACCTGACTCCCATGAGCACCTGGCCAATGACGAGAGCGTCACATCACACGGAAGGAAACCACACCCGAGAAAGGACGGAACTTGATTTTAGAGCTTTTCTGCACCAGTACCCAGAAGCTGTGGTATCTAGAAGCCGATAATGACATGCACCCCACCCTCACCCACACGTTCCCGCCCATTCTAACAGCTCCACCCCCACACACAACCTCAAATAGACGTGCACTCATTTAACATGCACGCTGTCACACCTAAACAAAATCTCCTGCCCTTCTGCCAGTTTGCACATGGAGGAGGCCCTTGTTTCCTGTTCTTTTATTGCACATGGTAAACATTAGTGATGCAGTGTGAAAGCCGAGACTTCTCCGCTGAGGCTGAGGCCTGCAGTTCTTCGTTTCCGGGGAGACGCGCGAGGAAAATTAATTCACACAGGGTCTGACGAACTTTCACATTTAACGAAGCAACAGACTCTCGCTCGCCTGGTTCCTCACGCCTGACGGATCTGGTCGGGAGGAGGGATGGCGCGCCGTGATCTTCGTCTGAAACAATAGCACACGCTTTCTGGTGGTTTAACCTCCGCATCGGCGCATCGCAGCGACGGCCTGTTTTTCGAAGCTGTTTTAACGATCTAATAATCACTGAGTTAATCAACATGCGTAGTGTATCGATTTCAGTGCAGGAAAATTATTTATGTGCCTGATGAACGTAGATGACAATTTGGTAGAAATGTTTATGATACTTTTCCATATTGAACTAAAATGGGTTTTTAATTGTAAATGCAATGACGGGTGCCCAGATCCTGGCCCCCGACTTCCTGCTTGACCAAGTTCCTGTCGATTTCAAGTCAACAGGAAGTCCTTGATTAACTGGTTTAGGTGTGCTTGATTAGAATCGGAACTTTGCAGGAAGGCAGATCTTAGCTGATGTTGGTCCTTTGACGGGCAGATTGGTGATTTGGATGGAAATCTAAATAATGCCATTACACCATAACAGTTGCGACTGTGTTCTGACTGCTGTCAGAACTCTTTAACTGACTCACCGGTGTTGTGTCTGCTCTCTGGCAAGATCCAAGCTGCTCTCATTCAGGAAGGGTGAGATGAAGCCCTTTATTTTCTAAGTGTAGTGGTGTAAATGAATGCTTGCGTTTTGAGCCAAAAGATACCCATGGAATGAAGTTTGGCTTGATTTTTATTCCCTCTCTCTGTTAAACATGACATTTGTTTGCACAACACAAAAACATCAACTGTTTCGTCTAAATCAGTGTCATTTGTCTTCTTCTCATCCCCTATTTTTCTAATATGGGAATTGTATTTGAAGGTCACATATGTGTAGAGTATATTTAATATGAATCTTATAGAGAACATAACTATAGATTGTTGATATATATTGGTGTCTAGTGTATGATAGTCTAAAACAGTTAGCGCATTAGCATTTGGATCCATAAGATGCTGACTATGTATTGTACCTAACAGCAGCAAACCCCTCTAATGACTGAAGAATTTCTGTACTGTGTTTTATTATGTTGTTCAAATGTTCATAATTTGACATCGTCATGTTTTCCCGCCCTTTCTCTTGCGCTCTTTGCTTTATGCTTTTTAACATCGCACTAGGTATGAATATTGGTCCTTATCAGGGTTTAAATCTGTACAGAGCTGAAGTTTATAAAAAATAATTGTAAATAAAACTAATGCTTCTCATTCTCCAGATTACAAATGGAAATACATCTATAAACTGATTCAATAAAAGCATCCAAAATCTTGAAGTGATACTTTTTGTCTGATGTCATGTGTTCACAGTGAATTCACATAACATAACTGTAGGTTTGCTTTTGGCTGAGTGCTCTTTCAACATATTTTTTTCAGTGGTAAGTCTAATTATGAATTGGATTATATTATTTACGTATATCCATATATATATATTATGTACATATGTATATATTAAGCTACATAAATGCCAACATAAGTTTTTAATAATAAAAGTAAATTCCCTCTAACATATTAATAAAGTGCTTTGTAGAATTATAGAAATATAAATACAGAAGTATAGAAATACATTTCAATTGAACTGAATAAACAAACGGCACCAGTATACAACGCTTAGAATCGCTTTTTTCTACTGTAAGATTTTTGCGCCATCTTGTGGGTGAACTAATAATTACACCACTTCACTTCAGGACTCGATCTCATGTTGTTTCCAGGTCTGCTGTAGGAGAATCTTCAGTCCACTCTTTTCGATATAATGACAAGGCTACGTGAGACGGTCACATCAAGGAAGTTTATAATCATCCCAGTGAAAGTAGGTGACAAGCACTTAAGATTGCTTTTAAGAATTAGCTTGCATTTAAAAACTCCGTTTTCCTCATGCACCAGATGTCAATTGAATGACCGCGGTGTACTTCTGGATTAAACTTGAACCAAATGATGTCAAATCTCTGAATCTCTCAGATAATAACAGTGCATCCACCTAGGATATAATTTGAGCTACATTCGGTAGCTCATTCAGTTAATTTACATTTAAAACAGGCCAGCAATGAAAGGCTAATTGATTCGTCTAATTTTATGTATTATCAGTGCAACGTTTTGCAACGACTACAAATGGATGGCGGTCTTGTAACTCAGGGGAACGAGGGCCCTCTGCTGGTTCATTGTAGGAACTACTGAAATTTCACTAACATGATGTAATGCATTTTTTTTAGCATAACAGGCGCATTCATACATTGTTGTGATCATTCCTAAATATAATGGTGGCGAAATAATGTTTATTAACATGTATTTCATCAAATAAACATCTTAACTGTTTTGATTTAAGAAAACGGTACACACAAAAAATATGAATAGTTTTAATAGAGGATGATTGGAGCGCTGTATTATGTAACGAAAGGTGGAAACAAGCGCGTGTCTGTGTTACAGTTGTTTAAAATAAACACTTTTTATTATACAATTAACATTCAGTACAAACTATTTTCGTAGAAATTTCCTAGACATTTTAAATCTCACATACTGTATTGTAATATTCATTTTCTCATATCTATTTAGGTATTTAGGTAAGGAAGGGTAAACATTCCTATTTAATTCAACACATACGATCATTATCTAATAGAACAGAATGAAATGATGAGATGGAGAAGACAGAGTGATAACATGACTGATGTCATTTAGAATGAGTTAACCTGATGTACCATTTCAGAAAAAACTGTCTGATCTCCTTTATCCTGATGCAGTATATGAAGGGATTCACTACTGGTGGAAGGAGACTGTAGAACATAACAAGGGCGATTTTCTGACTGCTGATCAGTTGAGAGTTTGGTATATTAGATGTGGTGTAAACAACAAACCGCGGCACGTAATAGATGACAATGATGGTCATTTGTGTTGTACAGGTGGAGAATGCCTTCAGCCGGCCCTGTGCGTTTGCTATTCTGAGCACAGACACCAGAATATTTACATAGGAAAAGACAATGAAGGAAAATGGTGCAAGGAGAACAAACATGGCTATACCGTAAGACACCAGATTCTGGTGCCTAATGTCAGCACAGGCCAGCTGATTCATAGACAGAGAGTCACAGAAACAATTAAGGATCAAATTTGGCCCGCAGAATGGCATTCGTACTGTCATTAAGGCAGATATGGTCGGGGCAATTACTGCAGTGATCCAGGAGAGGCCTATTAATATTCTCATAGTACGATTAGTCATTAAAACTGGGTATCTCAATGGGTAACAGATTGCCAAGTACCGATCTAAGGCCATGGTCATCATAATAAGAGAGTTTAAAGTACCAAAATAATGAATCAGGATCCTTTGAAACAGACAAACGTAGAAGGCAATATACCCGTCATCAAACCAATAGCGGGAAATTAATTTTGGTAGGGCAACGGTGCAAAAACCAATATCTGACAAGGACAAACTCAGCATGATAAGATACATAGGCTTATGAAGGCTGCGCTCGGTGGCAAAAAGAACTACAATGACAGAGTTTCCAGTAAGCACGGCGATGTAGATGCAGAGTAAAACTGCTGCTATCAGGTTGTAGTATTTAGGTAGAAGTCCAGGAAAGCCCACGATGAAAAACTCAGTTACAACAGAAGCAGAAGCTGTGCTTTCGTTGTTCTGTAACATACTTAAAACATATAGCAAACATTCATTTTATAAACATACATCAATGCAATAGCTGACAATAGCTGTTATAAAACATCAGATTTGCTCAGAAATATTTACTTATATAATAATAAATGTAGGTGATTCGAGTAGATTCGATTATAGTGTACTCTGCAACATTTAAAATAAAATAATATGAAGGTAAGATTATTTATACAATGCAAAATTGTAAAATGAATAAAGCACAATATATAAATATAAACAAATGTAGTTATATACATGTATATAATTTTATATTGTCCGCCGTAGTGTTTGTACTGCACATAAAAGCTGGACTGTTGTTAAATTTGTTAGTTTGTATTTTAATGATGTCGGTCAATGAATTACCTTGATTGTTCCACAGTCAAGTTATATGACACCTGCTGTATTAGTTTCACCTTCCTCAGTGATCAATGCTAATATCAGTGTGCTGTTTGTACTCTCATTATTTTATACAGAATCAGTGAGGTCTCACACGTCAGAATTACGTTTTGTTTGATCACAGAATAATTTAGCATCACAAAAAGCAGGCTGACCTTTGGGGTTTACTGGTTGTGGTGCTTTGTGCGTCTGTTGTAAACATCACACACACCCTTACACTACTGGAATTAGTGGTGCTTGCGAAGCAAAGCATCACTGCTACTCTCTTGTGTACTTTTCTTCTTTACTTGACACAGTTTCAGTATATAACTCATTCCACACTGTTTGAAAAATTCTATAGACTTTACATCGGCTAAATTTTGTGATGTCATAGCTCCACATCAAAATGTTGTAGAGACTTGGGGGTGGACTCATATCGTTTGGCTTAGCAAGCAGCAACAAATGGTGACATTGCAAAACTTTGTAGCCATGCCCTAGCAACCAGTTACAGTACCCTAGCAACCGCCCCATACACTTACACTGAAAAAATCTTATAGAATTAACATTGGGCGGATCTTTGTGACGTCATTGCTCTGCATCAGAACGACGTAGAAACTTAGGGTGGGCTCAAATCGTTTAGCTTAGCAAGCAGCAACAAATACTGACATTTTAGCCACCCATTGACTTTTATTGTAAAAGGTGAGAGGCATTGGAACATGCATTCAGATGAATTAACATTCTTCCAGCACCATCTAATTATAAATCTGATTATTCAGAGTAATTTTATATCCATATATTTACTCATTTATAAAAGCAACATTCAGTTTTTGCATTTAAGGAGAGGATTGAGCAATTAATTCATCATGTATCTTTCCACAGCAAGGTCTGAAACGTAATTTGTCAGAAATTGTTCTAATTGTATGAATTATCCATATATATTTACTTATATATAAATAGTTCCATTTTATAAGTAAAGTTTATATAACTCACTCGTCTCTATGATAATATTGAATAAGGAAAACAACTATAGCTGTACAGTAATTAGAAGCAGCTTTATGCAGTGTAAGATTTTGCGCCATCTTGTGGGTGAACTAATAATTACACCGCTTCACTTCAGGAATCAACGTCATGTTTCCAGGCCTGTGCTGTAGGAGAATCTTTAACTAGCTCTTTTCCATATAATGACAATGAAAGTTATATGAGACGGTCACTTTAAGATCATACGGAAGTTTTATAATCACCTGACCGATCCTGCGTGGTGAGTTTAAGAGTGAAATGACCACATTTTCTGGCAACGACTACAAATGAGTAACTGGCCCTAGGCGAGTCAGAGGAAAGAGGGCCATCTGCTGGTTAATTGTAGGAACTACTGAAATTTCACTAACGATGTTAGCTGCATTCATACAATGTGGCGTGTTGTGAGCCATTGATATTTAAAATGCTGGTGGAATAATGTAGATTCTGGTGCGTAATGTCAGCACAGGCCAGCTGATTCATAGACAGAGAGTCACAGAAACAATTAAGGATCAAATTTGGCCCGCAGAATGGCATTTTTACTGTCAGCATTGCGGTAATGACTGAGGCGGTCACGGCAGTGATCCAGGAGAGGCCTATTAATATTCTCATAGTACTGTTAGTCATTAAAACTGGGTATCTCAATGGGTAACAGATTGCCAAGTACCGATCTAAGGCCATGGTCATCATAATAAGAGAGTTTAAAGTACCAAAATAATAAATCAGGATCCTTTGAAACAGACAAACGTAAAAGGCAATATACCCGTCATCAAACCAACAGCGGGAAATTAATTTTTTGGAAGGACAAAAATTCATTTTTTGGACAGATACACTAATCCACAGGTAGGCAGTTCATCACTTTAACTTGTGTTCCACTAGCATTTGACAACCAGAAAATGTCCAGATGCTTTTTGACTTAATTCCTAACATATTTTAACTTTAATCCCTCTGTGCATGTTTAACCACTCGATAACAACCTTGCAGATCTCCTGCATCTGTAAATCGTAAATGAATGTACTTTGTATTTGCAGGAGGAATAAAGCAGTATGAGAAGTATTCTTAAATCTGTGCTCATCTCAGTTCACAGGCTGTTTTTAGGCCACAGTGAGGAAGCTGTTGAGTGTGTGGGGAGGCTGCAGTGAGAGCAATCATCACACCCAGGCTGTGATGTTAAAGATGTATGTAATGCAGCTTGTGATGATGGCCTCGTATCTCAGAGATATACAAATTGCCACATAGGGCCATAATCATCATTATCATCGAGTTTAATGTCCCAAAACAGTGATGACAAATATCATGTATAACATGTCAATCCTAACCAATGAAGTTAGGATGCTTTATCTGATTTAAATATGCAAATGTCTTATGTTCTTTGACAGTTGCAAAGATTAAACTGTTTTAAGGCTTCAGTTTTTTTTAGCTAGCTAGCTACATAGATAGATAGCTTTCTCTGGTTGTGTCATGTGGTCTCAAGGGTTTATCAGTGTGTTTGTAGGTTTCTAAGTGTCAGTATCTGAATTAATTGGTGTTGTCACCGATTTACAGAATTCAGAATTTACAGAATTCCTCAGTGAAAATTCCCCCATGTTTGGTTTCCTATCAGCATTCCAGTGGGAACACCTATCTGTGTCTTCAGAGAACACATTAAGGTCATGTAACAAATATGTTGCCACGTTTCAGACAAACAACAGTGACAGTGTTTGTTCTGCTTGGTTACATGCAGTCCCATGACATCACACCTCTCATGTCTTCCTCACTGACCATCTCATCTCTCAAAACTCAACTTGTAATAAGAAAATAATAGCTTGATAGGTGATAAAGTATTTATACTATTATACTGTCACCACTAACATTATCAGACATGTAATTTAATAGTTAGTTTTGTCATTTATTTTTACTCAGTTAAATGAATTGGTCTATATAACTAGTAACTATATATTTAAACGTTTGTCTCATTTAAAACCCTATGAGATGTTATTTCTAGTCAAACCCTGACCCCCTGTGGAAGGTGTGGTATAGGTCAGAGGACTGAGGTCAGGAAAGGTCATGAGACACAGAACAAAACGAGGGTGTGAAATAGATGTAAACATGCAGAATTGTGCTTATTTTAAACAGTATTACAGACACACAACAGTACTCAAACCGTTCTCCAGCTCTTAAGACAAAGCAGGCCACATAAAGCCTCTACCTAATTAATATACACAAGGGTCCTAAATGATTCATTAATAGGTGAGCACATAATGATCCGCAGCTCCTCTGTAGCCTTTAGATCCCAAAGCACGTTTTAATAGAAATGATTTAAATGCAATAATGTCTCTGTTGGGACTGTAGGACAACACGCTTCATTAACAATTTTCATACGACTCATGGATCACGTGAACAGACGACGCATTAGAGAATGTTTTTATTGTTTATCAAGCGTGGTATAATATAGTAAAGACTTTGTACATGACTACACCATAAATATATGTAAATACTGTCATTTTAAATGAGCAGAAATTGAAATGTGGATATTTTTCCTAATGTTGGATTATGAAACGACACATCTATGCTTCGGCCTATTCTATAAAATTAGCAAGTGAAGTACATTTGCCTTCAACGCAAATAAGGCTTTATTATCACAATAAGCCATGTGAATTAACACCATAAATGTACTCCTGAGATAAACCTGAGATCTAACGAACTGGTGCAACTTTTTTACCCACAAACACATCTGCTAATCGTCCTCTGATCTCTTTAGTCCTGATGGAATAAACTGTGGGGTTTATCAGAGGCGGAACCAGAGAGGAAGCAATTAATAGTGCATTTCTCTCTGTTAAATTTAGCACAACTCCTATTCGAGTCAGTAAGACAGAAACCAGCTTTGGTGCATAATAACTAAACAACACAATGAGGTGACTCAGGCACGTGTTGATCATTTGCTTTTTGCTTGAGTTGTTGGAGAGTTTAGCCACA
>JAZGTJ010017589.1:0-11962 GCA_036877575.1 Botia almorhae
ATGCTAGCACGACATGAGCACTGACTGAGATGTTTTAGTTTCATTCAAAAACGTCTTTATAATGAGTATTTGTCTAGCATAAAACTGAGACAAAACGCCGGCCTATTTGTCCGGTTAAAGCCAGTACAGTGAAGATAACTGGCCATAGAACACATTGTATGAGTGTCAGAATCTCCATTATAATGTAAACACAAGAGCACAGCTATGCTTTGTACGTGACACACAGTGTTTCAGTTCACTGACGGTAACAGATACAATCTTTATTGCTAAGAATGATTGACAGCATGTCGTCGAGATAAGATAATCACATGATAAATGCGAAGACAACAGTCACAAAGATAAAACTGATACAACCGGTACAAGAGCGTGTACAGTACAGATGTGTTCAGAAAAGAGAGATGTTTCACACGTCAGCACAGCGTTTAATTTAATTGACTCTTGATAAATCTTTGACATTCTTCAGTAATAACAGGCGAATCATGTTGGAGGGCGGTCTGTGGTGATGTGGAGCAAGAGACATGTGGTGTTCTTTAAAACGTGGGCGTTTTAATCTTTAATTAGTGAAACTCTGCTGCGTGAGTTTTATGTAGGTCACAAACAAGATCTCATCGTTTTAAAAACACGTACAACGGGATGTTTTCGTAAGTGATCCAGACATTTAAAATCGCTTCGGTAAGTGTAAAGTTCACTGCTGTACAGTTACAAGTTGAGCAGTGTGTTCTGCTCGCACGATCACTCGCACACACAAAAACGTTCGAGAGTCGTTTACGCTGGTATCAACATGTGCTTTCCTCTCTCCCTGAGTTCAGATTTGTGGCTGTGCTGTACAAGCAGAGTTTGAGAGTTATCAGCTTCAGTTCGTCACACTGTGCTGAGAAGATAAATCTAGCCAATTAAAATTTAAATGGCTGAGTGCACGACCGTGACACTCGCACAGTTTTTACCACCCTCTCTCTCTTCCTTTCCTTTACCCTACTCTCTCTCTCACTCTCTCTCTCTCTCTCTCTCTCACTCCCTCTCTCTCTCACTCCCTCTCTCACTCTCACTCCCTCTCTCACTCTCTCTCTCTCTCTCTCACACTCTCCCTCCCTCCCTCTCTCTCTCTCACTCTCTCTCTCTCTCTCACTCTCTCTCTCTCACTCCCTCTCTCACTCCCTCACTCTCACTCTCTCTCACTCTCTCACTCTCTCACTGTGTAAAAGCAGGCAGCAATGTGTACAATAAGTCAGTGTGGTCACACAAAAATTACTGTCAGCAGAGCCAAACCCTCCCCTCACCTCTACCTCCTCAACAGTTCTGAGCGGTGATAGAAAAACACAAGGCCCGACCTCAGTTCTGGGTTAAGTTGGCTTGAAAATATCTTGTGTTTGTCGTGTTTAGAACAAATGTTCACGGTTTACAATCCCCTGACAGTAAATATGACAGGCTACATTCATAAGCTCTTCACACATCCCAAATCCTGCAGCAGGAGAGCGTCGAGTCAACAGCTCCCTCTCTGAGTCTACCAATCACCAGCCAGTCTTAAACACACCAGGAATTAAATGCAAAAGTAATAGATGAGAGGTTAACCACCCAGACCACTTCATTATTAAACCAATAAATAGAGGAAGCGCTTTAACAAGAGCCTGCGCGGCCGGACACTCCTGCTTTCCAATCTGATATCAGCAACCTGCCTGAAGACTCTAAAACTACAATCACTCTGTGATCATCACATTTACAATTACAACTCATTGATCTGTAGTGAGAACTCGTTCACTTCACTAAAAACTTTAATACTTCCAGGAACATTTTAGCACACAGTTTTTTTGACGTTGCATTAACATTATTGCTTGGTTATAACTTGGTTATTATTATTCCCCTAACAACTTAAGAATAACGCTTTTGATATATGATATATAACGTTAGAAAAGGTTCTAGTGCAAGAACTTAATGAAATTACTTTAAGAAATGAATGGAAATGTTAGGGAAACATTCTTACAACATAAAATTGTTAGCTGGGCAGTTCTGCAGTAGCAAGGAATTATGGGGGATGGTGCTTAACAGAATATATAAACATTAAATGAGAGAGACATAGTTAAGAAGAGCGAGACAGAGGACAAAAGCCATCCTTCTTTTCTCTCATTATCAGTTCTTCCATTTCATGGCCTCAGAAAATGTACAGTCTGTGAGGCACAGATCTGATTTTTAATGTGCTTTAAAGCTCGGTTATTGAGGACTGGCTTAAACAAGACTTATTAATTATTAATGTCTAAACACACCAGTTGATGTTCCAGTTAATTCCTAGGACACTCAAAATAGCATTTTTTATTACGTAATGGAAATGTTAAACCTAAAATTGTTAGCTGGATTCAGTCATTCAAGAGCTTGTCCAACACGCAAAGAGCTGGCCGACTAAGTCACCAACTTGATTTACCTGTGAGAATTATTGTCTCTTAGTAAAACCGATAACATTCTTCTATAACTAAACTTCAAGCTTAAACTTAGCAAAAACGCTGCCAGCACACGGAGAGTTTTTCTAGGTCCAGTTTAATATTTTAGTTCAGCTCACAGGAAAAACCAAAAGCATTTCATTCCAGCTTCTCGCCAAACTATTTGTCGAAACATTAATTTTAATCTCTTCATTACCATTATCCCCAGGGTGATACAGCCCAGTTATAATGACAAGGCTGAAAATCTTGGACTCATTTTGTTTTGGTCTGCTGTAATATTTCAGCTGTTTTCTCAGAAGAGCCCTGCAGACTTTCTGTTAGTTAGGCATTTCAAGGTTAAAAGTGTACTAAAGACCTTTTTCCCACCATTGTTTTCATTGTTTCGCCCTCAAGAAAAGTCTGTATTTCCTTGTTAAACAGCAACAAACCAACTTCAATCCTCTTTCACTGCCCTGGCTGAACTCTGTGTGAAGCAGCACAGACATGACCGAATTTTAATGAGATACAAGTCCTGCGAATACATCCAGCTTTCATCCAGCAAATGAACAAGAAGAACAACTACAAACATTGTGTTATTAAAGCTAACAGCAGAAGCTAATTAGTTTCGCTCCAATAAAGACTTCATTTTGCAGCTTTACTGAAACAGTACTTCTAATCGTTGACTTTAAGCTTCTGCAAAAGTCAGATATAAAAATGAATGTGCGAATCGTAACATGCCGACTGTGTAGCACTGATCTGATGTCAGACTAAAGAAAGAACTGAAGTTTCTGCAGTAATACACACGATTATTATTATTATTATTATTAATTGTCTAATTACTTACAGTGTAAGTGAAAGAAACAGGAGTGTTGGCAGGGGTTTGGAGGCTGGAGGTCTTTAACATGGGGACGCCAGCGTGTATGAGGCCTAAATATTTGAGATCAGACGATGTGTCTGTACCGCAGACTAGATTTTTACCACTGTGTGTGGCATCAAGCAATTCTACAAACACTAGATAAACCACCAGCATAATCAGTCACAAAAAGTATGCGAACAAAAAAACATGCTAATTTAATTAACTAATGAGACTAATTCTAACCTGGGGACTAGTTTAATTCCAGGCACTATTAAGGGTCTGCCCACAGCAGGACAAATGAACCCTTAATAGGACACCTAACTACAGGGATATGCATCACAGCCCAAATGAATTTCAATAAAACTGGTGAGGAGGGATTTGAAAATTGAACTTTTTAATTTTTTTCCCTGCAGTTAAACACCAGTGATGCTACATGACCTGTAAATGGTCTGATTACAGACTAATTTAATTCTGTAATGTTTCATTTTTTTCTGCTTAAGAATAAGATAGGATAGAATAAGAATAGAATAAGACGGGGTTGAGGAACAGCATAAAGACGAGGTTGAGGAACAGCACGAAGACGAGGTTGAGGAACAACATAAAGACGAGGTTGAGGAACAGCATGAAGACGAGGTTGAGGAACAGCATGAGGACGAGGTTGAGGAACAGCATGAAGGCGAGGTTGAGGAACAGCATGAAGACGAGGTTGAGGAACAGCATGAGGACGAGGTTGAGGAACAGCATGAAGACGAGGTTGAGGAACAGCATGAAGACGAGGTTGAGGAACAGCATGAGGACGAGGTTGAGGAACATCATGAAGATGAGGTTGAGGAACAACATAAAGACGATATAATCCCGCAATGACTGAATACTGAAAATACAAAAAAACCTTTATGAGAAACAGATTGGTGTGCACTGCCAAAGACATTACACAGAACTGCTACGCTATGAAAACTCTACTGGGAGCAATCCAGCGCTAATAAAAAGAAAAGAGAAATAACATGTTATTGTTCTCACTTGCACTAAATCTCTCCCCTCCCACATGAGTGCTTTCTGTCCAAAACAAAACCTCTGTCATTTTGTCATAAAGACAGACACTAAACTTCTTTTGTACTGCAGTTTCTGAATAATAAATGTATACGACAGAGATTCTGCAGTGAAACCTCCCCAGCAGAAACAACAGGGAAATCTTACATGATGGAGGACACTGGAAACTTTGATTCACTAAAAGCAGAAGTTTTACTCTCACCCCTGATGAAGCTTTCACATCTGCATAAATGTGCATTTGACTTAGATGACACTGAACTTACGTTAGACAAAGGCCACAGTGTAAGCTGACATCAAAAATGACATTTAAAGACTTCAAACCAATTACCTTTAAATTCCTCTACGATGTACATTTTGTTTTATAAATGAAATGCAAGGACGGCACACAACATTGCAGCACAGAACAGATCAAACTGCAGGCAATGAAACTGCATGAGTGGCAGAATGATCAAAACCTCAGCTAGAATAAATCCACCAGCTACAAAACGTTATGATGAGAGATTCAACCAAAAAGACGACCTCAGAGCTCTCTGGCACCTCAGGGGTGGAGACGGGTGTGTTTTGAACCCTCTCCTCTGCCTCCAGATGTTTCTTGTTGTCTAGATGAGGGGAGGAGAGGTTTTGACTCCTCAAACAACCTCCAGCTCTCTGAGTGCAGAGAAGAGCCGGAGGACCTGAGGAGGTCTGCAGGAGCTGGCCGGCCTCCTGATTTGTGTTTTTGTTTGTTAGTTAACCAATCACATCGCAGGATTCTTCGGGAAAGCCTCTTCCCTGAGGAGACGACTGTGGAGAAAATGTCAGCTTGATTCTGAAGGTTGTGTTTTAGTGAAGATGGAGACTAAACCTCGCTCTCTCTGTTTTAGCTCTTTTGTTTTTCAACAAAGCCGCTTCCTGCAGAATATTCTCAGTTTTTATAGCTCGAATCTCTTCACACTCGATCGGTTTATTATAATTCTTCAACCACTCTGGAAATGTTGCTTTTGTAGGTGCTATCCATCAAGACTGGACACCTGCACAACAAAACCTTTGTCTCTCCTCACTTATTTATTCGTTTCTCCATCATTCACTGTGAAATGAGAGAGATCAGAGCTGGACAACTGTGACTGAACATGCGCTGGGTGGTTTAGAAAGGCACGTCTTCATTTGTCTGCAGGGAACTCAATTTTACGAGTGAAATGAACACAGATTATGCTTATAATTTAATCTACAGACACCACTGTATGCATTTTCCACACAAAACAAAGCTTGGCGAATCTTCCCACATATAAAGCTGTTTACGATGTACAGTCTGTGATTTAACCAAGCCGCAAACCAGAGGAAATTAAACGATGAGCATGTGCAATCAAAAGCATGCTTGCATCAATGACAGATTGTAAATAAAGTACATTTTCCAAAATCTTTAACACTTAATATACAACTGTTTGCATCTAACAGCTTATTGCCCGCAGCTGCTGAAAAACCTGTCCACATTTGCCTACTGACAGCAGAGATGAGAATCATGCAGGATTTCCATATTTATAATCATACAGACGACGACATGCAACACACTTTTACTTCCTGATCCAGCAGTACTCTGTTCAAGCTTTGATTGCCATGGCAACTGTCTGCTGTTGCACTCACACGTCACATGATTGCCGATACCTGTCATGAGGTGCGCCAGACAGTAAAATAAAAAAATGTTTAATTTTTGTCTACCTGCAACTGTTTATTATTAACCGTAACTGTAACCTGTAACTGTTTATTATTAAATGTCTGGTTAATTATGTACTTGTAATTTGACGTGGATCTACATATTAACTTTCTGAAATCCACAAAGACAAACAGGGAGCTAAAAATCGTTAATACACTATACAGCATTTAATTTCTGTTAATCCTGTCATGGCAGGACCCTCCATCATGTTCTCATTGACAAAAGCGGGATAAATATACTCAGCTTGGGTTGTAACATTTCATTACAAACACAGAGTGTAATAAAAACTGAATATAAGATCACGGTGTTTAAACTGAGGGATCCCACTTTACATTTATGAAACAGAGAAGTTATTAATAAACACCATATAACTGTGGCTTCCATTATGTAAAGAAAATAGCCGACCAGTCAATCAGTATTTAAATTAACAATGGACAGCGTAAAGGAAGCGAGGTCTATTTTAAACTGAGTTTAAAAACAGGCAGCTACTGATCCAGAGTCTGTTCACGGGGAAAGGACAGCGGAAAGGGTGGAAAACGATACACAACTTCCTGTTTGCGTGATTAACGACCGTTCTGAATACGATCAATACACAGCAGCTATTTACAGAACTCCCTAATGTTACAATCCTACCTCTACCCTCCTGTCCCCAAGCCATTTATGACACATAATCAATTCTGTTCTGTAATGGGATATTGGTTCGCTTTGTATTGCTGGGGACAAATCTGTCCCTTTCAAAATGTTGCAAACCAGACACTGCACAAGAGTCAGGTCTCAGGAGACAACCGTGTTTGTCCTCTATACATTGTACTGACGCTGATTGTCAGTCAGAAGCTACAATCAACCTGCACTAAATACTGGAGAGAAAACAGCTTCACCAAATAATGACAAAAGACAAGAACAATGAGAGAAAACAACTCAAATGTTGGAGAGAAGTCTACAGAAGAAGAGCAGGAATGAAACTATGGTATATAAAGATGTCAGACAGACATCTGTTGGTTCTGCCTAACTGCCCTTCTGCTCCTTTGGTAGCTGTCTGACTAGGCGAGCTCTGAAAAGTCAGGTTTCATTCCGTGACTCATCTGTGTTAATATTCCTCAACAAACTGCTTACAGATGGGGTCTCATTAATGAACATAAGCGCCACGTGTGGGTTGATCTTTACTTCATATTTGTCTTTTTTCTACAGAGTCATTTGGCGTCTGGAAACTCTGCAGGAATGACATCATCTGCTGGCTGCGCTCCCTACAAAGGTCACTAAATAATCACCATGACATCAAAATATACTATTCGTATTTTTGATGAAATATTGCAGTGCTTATAGTCAACGATTTATCCGTGCACGTCATATTTTCCTTGGATTCGTGTGTTCTTGTAATCTAGAATCAAAATCTGAATCCGTACTACCCCTCTGGAACGACAGACCTTCTCTCATGATGTCAGTCTGACAGTTTGGGAGGAGCCAGAGCAGTTAACCACTCCCCTCCAATGGTCAGTCTATAGTGAGCTTTCAATCACCTACTTTTCTAGATAAAGCACTTTCAAGTACATTGTACTAATTGGGTTGTGTTGTATTTCCTCCCTTCTGAAATCTCATCCACTTACTCGGACACATCTGATCACAGCTGAACCGCCCAGGAAGTGTCGGGCGCTGTTGGTGAAATTGCCAGGGGTCAAAGATCACAGAAAGGTTATGTCCGTATAGATTAAATTAATATACATTTTAGGCAACCCTAAAATCACACCCACCTTCCAATGCTTCTGTGCTAATGCTTTCCTAAGCCCTTACAGACCACACTTTAGTTATAAACACGCACATGCCACTGTCATCACAAGTCAGCACGGCTGCAAGTGTAAAGTGTGTCATTTGGGACAGTGCCGAAGACAGCATTAAAAACGACGCAGCCAATGACACGCTGTGTTCTGCGCAATGTCACACAAGTCGGTGAGCCAATTCTGCGATCCAATATAAATCACATGATTTCAAATGACTCTTGACAGGCTGATGGCCTTTCAGCCCACTCAGTGCTGCCATCATACCATAACATAACATAACGTAACATCTTCATTCTGTCTCACAGACCGTTCGTTCATCAAAACACACATTCTTCATTGTGAATGAATATGTATATTGTCATCCATCGTACGAGCCTCCTGACTCCTTGACAACCATTAAACCAAATGCAAGCCTGTATATTTAAATACCCATCAATGGGTGAAAACTCAAGTTACCTGTGACATCTGAGGTCTGAAGTTGATCTGCTTCAGATCCACAGATCCGGGACACAGGTTGTGCAGCATCTGGCACAGGAGCACCCCATCTCTGAGCGCCTGGGCTAGGTCAAACACCACAGCTGAGGGCCAGACGACCCGGTGGTTCGGGGGCAAAACCTTACCGTCAATCAGCCAGCGCCCGCACTGCCTCCACTCCTCCATACCGGCACCGATGAACCCGAATGAGGGTAAATGAACGAGACGGCTGGCAACCTGACGTCCCCAAATGAACAGCCAGGGTGCCGAGAGGAGAAACACAACTGTCAGCGGGGTAAAATGATCACAAGGCAGTCCAAAAGGCACAGAACCGCCCGAGGTGAGATCTGTGGGAATATTCGTACAAAACACACAATATAAACGTTTATTTTCAAGTGAAATCCAGCTGGTCTGAGATGAATTCAGTTCAGTTTCCTCTTCTTCATTATGAACTGATATATCTGGCCGTGCACACGCGTCCTGTCACAGTCAAAACGTCTCTCTGGACTATAACAGAGATTTTCCCGTGCACAAAATCCGAAAATGAACGCAAACGGCTCCCACGGGCGGTGTGTCAAAGTTAACGGGTTTAATTGAACAATACGTCCACGTTCTGTTTTCTTCTCCAGACTCTGAAATCATTCGCAAACAGCGTTGCAAACTTGTTTTAAAGGGAAATGCTGCACGTCTCGCAGGAAGTCTGTCGTTTTCTCCTGTCGCGTCGCTCCGGCTGTGAGAGACACGCGTGAGCGAGACGCGTCGACGCTCCGAGTGTTTTGATTTCTCCGCGAGCGCGCACTCGACTCCACGGCGGCGGCTGGAGAAAGGGCGCGCGCTTGGTAAGATCGCAGCTGGGGTCCGGTCGCGCTCGTCCACGTGTTATATATATATTGTATGTATGTATATATATATATATATATAAATGTATATATATATAGACAATTACTGAGGTAGATGTTTAACACGGACAAAGAAAATAAATGCGTAAATAAGTGCGTAAATCCCATAAAATCTATTCCACTAATGTTTTTTCGTTCTTTCTCTGATAGCAGATTACAATAATTACAGTAAAATGTCATCAATAGATTTTGTATGGGCACTGAATTGATCTCTATATATATATATATATATATATGTCCTCTATTTGGCATGTTTTCATGGCTTGCATTAAACTAACACTAGTTACACTGCAAGAACTGTGAATATACAACTCACCGACTCACTGGTAACCGCCATCGCCATCTAGTGTTCAGCCGTAGTATTACAATGTTCGTGTTTTTACAAACACTCGTCCTTAGCAATAAAATGCAACTAGTTTTACCATGCAGTTCAAAACCTAACATTTACAGTTTTAAGTTGTAAAGCACTTCATGATACGTTAACTAAAATAGTTATATAGTATATTATAGTTATATAGTAACTAATTTCATAACAAGTAGTAACAAAATTATAATTCCGATTATAAAATGTTGTATTTCATCAAATTTGAGAAAAAATGCAAACAGGACATGCTGAAACCAGCATCATTTAAAATGGAAATAACATGGAAAAACAGAGTAAAGGTATTTTGTTATTTATTTTATGAAAAAGTATCGCCTGGTGTACAAGACATTCCAGGTAGGTGATGACATCAAATGTTAGCTCTACAGTTTCCTGTCACCCATCCGGCCCGTATCACGGTAACCCCTAAATCTACCCACACTGTATTCTTAATTCTGTTGTTTCCATGACTGACATTTACAGAATGATTACTATAAACAGCTCCAAAAGGCATAAGAAAAATACAATAAATCAGCATGCATGTCAAAGATAAAAAGTAAACTTTAAATATAAAAAGGAACCTTCTTTTCATAGCAGGGCCTAAAAATGAAGTCGTATACATAAACTCTTATCTATATTGTCATATATATCGTTTTCTTTTTAGTCTCTTAAAAAACCGTCTTGGAAACCTGACAGGGCTCGGTCAGTACTGATATTAGATATGCAGTTCATTTGAAAGCGTTTTGTGCACACCCCAAAAAAGACGACGACAAAATCATGAATATTACAATTGATTAAAGTCTTAAAAATAATTAAGATCTCACTACATCTATTAGTGTTTTAATTAGTCTGAAAGATAAACGTCCCTCATGAATTTTGGCTTTGTCTCCAGGATAATATCAAAATCAAGTGATCCTGAAACTACAGTCAAGATTTTCAAAACACCTGTAAATCAAATGTATTTAAAAAAAACACCAGATCCCTTTTTAAATGCGTACAATTGCTTATAAAACTGAGAGGACATTACCTTACAACATTTAAAAAAAACAACAAACCGCATCGTTACTCTAAGAGATGAACAGAAAGCAGTCCACGCGTGGAATGGCTAAAAACGTTTGTAAAGGAACACGTTTAAACCAACTTGGTTAGAACGGCATACTATTTATAAGCTCTACTGTAGACTTACATTCAAATATCAATTTTGCAAAGTTGAGAAGAGGAAGACTCTGATTCATTGTCGAAACATTTGCAGAAAACATTGAGAGATGACAATATGGCAGTAAACAGCGAGATCCTTCCTGTGCTTTTACTGCACTATCAGTCTTTCACCTGTACCAGTGTACAAATGTCAGTCATAGGTGAAATCATTTATAATTCTGTACATTCATCTCGATGTTTTCAGACTGGAAAACGTCTGCGTGTTCTCTAGCTTACAGATATCTGTGTTCTGTCAATAAACAGCATATAAACTTCTACTTGATCCTGTGAAAGCATTTATATGTCTATTACCTAGCAAGTATGAGATTCTGTTATAAAGAGTTACAATGATCAATTCAGCTTTAACAATGACCAAATGAACCATAGAAAGCTTGTTATACCCAATTAAAGCCATTTGTTGCCCCGACTACTTAGTGACACTGTTTGGATTGGTATGATGCCGACACACACATCTATCAGTGGACAGAATTAGAAGCAAACTTAATGGCACGGACCCAGTGGAAAAAAAACAAGGCCACAGCAACAATGTACAAAAGAGAAAACAAAAGCACAATAAATACAAAATAAATGGGCGCAGAAACTGAATCAAAAGGTAAATATAAAGAGAGCCCTCAGTTTCCTGTTCTCTCCTGTGGCAATATTTCTTATTTTGTGATCAAAACACCAGGGAAGAGCATGTGAACTTTAAGAGTTTGCTTCAGAACATTCCTGAACGTTTCGGTTGCGTTGATGCGGAAATCCCGTCGGTCCATTCGTTAGCTTTCATTTCTTCATGACAAAAAAAAAGCCGACACGACGCGTTTCTGTGTCTTTTTTATAAAAAGTCTCGGAGGGGAAACGATCACGACTGCGTACAACGTTTTTAAAAATAAAACTATATAAAAGTGTGAACAGAAAGTGTTCAGTCAGAGTCGCTGCTGTCTGAAGTGGAGCCGCTGGAGCTGCTGCTGCCCGAGTCTGAAGAGCTGCTGCTGCCGCCGGGACGAGACGGGCCCGAGCCTCCCTTCTCTGAGAGAGAGACAGAGACAGAGACAGAGAGAGAGAGAGAGAGAGAGAGAGAGAGAGAGAGAGAGGGACATCAGGATCATAAAATGTTTGTCCAATCATTTCATGCGGTCCGAATGCAACGACAGGACGTCCTACTCGCCAGTCAAACAGTGTATTAGCATGACGCTATGAGAGTTTAGGAGAGCAGTAGCGATTAGCAGTAGCGATTAGCACTCACGTGGCGGTT
>JAZGTJ010017590.1:0-11961 GCA_036877575.1 Botia almorhae
TTTTTTTTGCTCAGTTATATCATCTCTACAGTTAAAATGGTAACACATTTAGACACTGAACATACTTATAAATTATACATTTGAATATAAACTGCAATGAATATCAAAAATAAGTGATCGCTTTATTTGTATTTTACAACTACAGTTGCAGAAGTTTCTTTGCTGTTTTTCAGCAGGCTCTTCACAGTAGGCACAGTACAACCTTTGACAAGGTGATTTGTGTAATTGCATAGTGCAGTTTAAAACCTAGAATTAACTATCCTCAGTCAGAAAAGAAAATAAATGCACCACAAACTAATTTTGATTCTGTCAGTAAAATGTAAGAGAGCTAAGAAGTGGTTATAACAACTTGCGTTACACGTATTAAGTGCAGTCAGTTATGCTGATATGTCATCTAATTTGACTAGCAAATATTATTTGCCTATGAACAAAACAATGGAGGAAATTTACGTTACATATAATATGGTGATGACATAAGATTTAAAGGAAATTTAGGGTCCCTTGTTAAAAATTTGAACAATTGTGTGTGTGTGTTTGTGTATTTTATCTAAATGGGCATGATGCTTCAAGTGTAGTACTTGGCAGCTGGAACATCAAAATTAGAACAAAATTTCAAGTATGATCTTAAGAATCCCAATTAGAATCGTCCAAAGGATCGATTCCTCTTCATCCATCTCTTCCTCTGGGCCCTGAGAGTGCCGAGACTGGCCAGGAGTCTCATCTGATGAGTAAGAGTTTTTCTCAATTTCGTCTGCTGCCACTGCTGTGTGGTCATAAAACACCTTCATCTCAAACTCGCTCTCCATGTAGGAAGGATGTCCGTAGATCCCGATTCCAACAGGCCTCGCAAAATCCCCTGGAACAACCACCACATCCTGGCCACAGGTGGTTGACTGAAGCTTGTAGGTATCAAAGTTTGGCCGCAGCGTCTTGTCAGAGACGTAGAGATCTGCATCTCCTTTGAGGCTCTGCATGCGCAAGATAATGCGTCCCTCATGGTTGAGACGCAGGTAGCTGTAGTTTCCCGCACCAATGTGGCCTTGCACAACATGAAGAAGGACCCATTCTTCTGGCACAGGGGTTTCCTCTGTGTGCTGCAGAGAACCCAAGGCCTGGGAGAGGGCAGACAACACTAATAAACCACCCCAGCACAGCACCATGGTCACTGTTGCCAGATCCCACCTACATCTGTAACCTGCAATTAAACAAAAAAATAAAATCACAATTTAACACCACAGAAGCTAACATGAGACTGAAGCCTGAGAAAGATTGCATTTCCCATATGTGGGGCTTCAGAAACAAGTATACGTTGCACTCACGTTATATATCTGAGCTAACAGCTGCGTTATGACACGCGCTGTTAAAAATATCTGTCACTATTTTCAAACAGTCGCAGAGCCACAGTCACGTGCTTTAAGTAAACATCCCGGATTCATATTAAACAGAAAATGCTTTAACCGAATGGCGGCCATGCAGTTTCCTCAGGGACATGTGGCAAGTTACAAAGTACATCAGGAAAAATGCCTCTGTTGCGTACAAATCAGTCGGAAGTGAAAGCAGGAATCAGCCTCCAGCTACCTTCAGAAAAGCATTTTTGACATACACCAAACAGCAATATCCTAAAATTCATTTTAATAATGGGATGCACTACAAAACGCCTTGTAACTAAATGAAAATACCATTAAATTCCTAAAACTGGCACCAAAGAACATGGCAGCTATTAAGCTAGCTGCTAACAGGCAGACATCTGGTGAGTAGTTCTCATGACAATGACAAATAAATACATTAACTAACACTGGTTACCTGATGTGCTGTGATATATATATACATTTTTTTAAGTTACCGATTTATTGTCAGAAAAAAATCCACGGGAAAGGGGTTGCGGCGTCGTTATGTTTGTGAATTTCTGTTACAGGTGTTGAATTTATTACTTGACGTTGTAGGACGAGATGGAAAATCGCGTAATAGCGCCACCTGTAAGACAGGAGGATAAAACTGTCAATTCATTCGAGTATTACCAACAATACAACATTTATAATTTTATATCAAAGTTATATATAACAATAAATATAAAAAATATTACAATATAACATCATCTGGCATGCATTAATACCGAATTTTGTGAAGAGATATTAAGGACAATCAAAAACAACCGAAAGAACTACAGAAATTGGGTGATTTCCACGTGTTGCATATGAAATAATATAAAAAAGAAACAAACCCAAATTTACACCTATTTCCTGCAGAGAGGGTCCACGTGCGCTTAATGCACTAGAGTTGATTCTGATACTCTGTTTGGTGGACAGTGTACTGAAAGGTTGGAAATCCACTTAATATTACGACTAAAATAAAGCGTAATGTTTCGATTTCATACATTGGAGGGCGCTCGGTGCAATATATTTGATCTAACACGAGTGCAGAAACCGTCGATTTCCGCCGGGTGCAGTGGCGTGCGCCTGTAATCCAAGCTACTGGGAGGCTGAGACTGGCGGATCGCGTGAGTTCAGGGGTTCTGGGCTGCAGTGGACTATGCCGATCGGGTGTCCGCACTAAGTTCGGTATCGATATGGTGCTCCTGAGGGAGCTCGGGATCACCAGGTCGTCTAAGGAGGGGTGAACCGGCCCAGGTCGGGAACGGAGCAGGTCAAAGCCCCCGTGCCGATCAGTAGTGGGATCGCGCCCGTGAATAGACGCTGTGGTGCGGCCTGAGCAATACAACGAAACTCAGTCTTTTGTGTTAGACCAATTTAATTATGTTTGATGAATAAACAGTAAAAAAAACTTTTAAAACTTTTCGATGATTCATCATAAACATGAGAATTCTTATCCTACTATAAAGTTAAATGCTTATCTTATTTTTTTAAGTAACCAAAAATGCATGCACAAATTCTGGGTATTTGTAAGTTAACTTCTGGCCTCCAAAGGTGTGTGTGTTTCTGATGTTAAGTCATAAAATTCAGTTTATTTTATTTTGTAAATACTCCAAATACTTATATTATATTTTGTAGGAAAATTACAACATTAATGTTTTTGGGCTATTAATGCAGTCAAAACAGCATGACTGAACCCATTTTTTTAATTCAATATGTAATAATTATCAAATGGCTATTATTTTGGTAATCATTGTAAATATTGAGATCTCACATTCTGATGCCCATTTTGCCTGCAGCGTTATTATAACTGATTATGAAGCCTTAAGGTTATTTGTCAGGACCATAGAATTTGTTGTGGTCACTGGAATTTAAATAAATCACTGTAGAAATATGAAGACTTGAAAACAAAGAGATCCTTTGTTAATCCTTGTAAAATACAGGCTTCTCCTAACATACTGGAAAGCTTGACACTCAGCATGTTTTATTCAGTTTTTTTGCTGTTAACAACTCAGAATTAGATTCACAAAATGTGATGCTTTGTTTCTTGCACCACAAGGATAAGGGACTTTCCCAAACTCCAGTAAGCATTGTCTCATTGTCTGACCTATCGCTTCCCAATAGTCTTTAAATGTAACCTATAATCTTTTGTCTTAAACTGTAAGTACTTATTACTATAACCAGTACGAAATAACTTAATTCATACCTGTCTGTATTAGATTAATCTGCTACTTAACTGGAATTAACAATTAGTGATCTATTATAATGTTCTAGGCTATTATTGTTAAACTACATTTAATAACAGTTTATCCTAAATTATATCCAGACATAGGTGGGGCTGGAATATTTATTTTACTGTGGTGACAGCTGGATTGGCTACAGGCCATTTCCACACCCAAATAAAAGCTGCAGCAGAACTGGAGAAAACAGACATTTTAAAAGATATTTTATTTATAAACTCTCCTATCTGAGAACAGTCCATACACGTGAGAGAAAGTAAAAGTAAGGGAGAGAATAAGCTGGAATTGAGCATAATACTAGCTTCAGAAATAAGACAAACTTTACTGCATCAAAAATAAATTAATAAATAATGTTTGTAATGTAACCTGAGACAGCACACCTTTCCCATAAAGCTCTACAAAAATATTATTTATTTCTTAAAACAAATTATATTATTTCTTTATTTCTTAAAACAAATGACACTATTTCTATATAACAAATCACTTGTCAGCTTTTGCAAAAGAAAGGTGAAAACTATTAGTTTTACTATTACTAAAGATAGAAATTGTGACACGATTTTCATTTGTTTTAAAACACTTCACAGCTTGTTGTAAAAAAAGATTTAAAATAAACAATGTTTTACTTATCTAAATAATTAGATGTTCTGTTTATGATCAACTAATAACGACTGACAACAATAACTTTAATGCCTAAATAAAGTAAAATTAAGTAGAAATTACTGGGAGTAATTTGTAATTAGATGTTCAGTTCTCATCAACTAATAATGACAGACAACAATATCTTTGATGCCGAAATAAAGTAAAATTAAGGAAAAATTACTGGGAGAAATTTGTAATAAGTTGTTCAGTTATGATCAACTAATAACGACAGACAACAATATCTTTGATGCCTTAATAAAGTAAAATTAAGTAAAAATTACTTGGAGAAATTACCTAAGTAAATTTTGTTCCACATTATTGAATGTCACATTTGCTCCATTAATATATTTAGTTTTACCATAACAAAAAAAATCATAGCCACAACTTTTGTTAATTTTGGTAATTTACATGATTTTTTTATTTTTTAAGTGTAAATTCATAACTTTGGTTCAAGTAATGCTGAATGCAATGATTGTGTTCGTTCTCTCTCACACTCACAGACACACAGACATCACATATGCATTCACACAGAGACTTCACACTGAGGATGGTCCTTTGAAGTGTTAAATATGGTTTTGTGTTTGTAGCTTCTTTCCACACTGTTAGAAACTAGAGTAGACAAACTCAATTTTAAAGGTTTACATTCATTGTAAAAAAGGTTAAAATGACAAAAAGTTCATTATGTCAACAATAGGCCATTTAGTATACAATAAAACTGACAGCACATTCATTTTAATCACTGATGCTCAGTGCTGAGAAAACCTTTTATCATTTTCTCCCAAGAGTACATCTTACTGTAATCATCTTTACAGACACACTTTATGGCCAGCTAAACTAATACTAGCCTAATAAAAAGGTAAACATGCATTATTATTATAATTATTATTATATAATTATATAGAGAGTTTATCTCCTGATGCTCCTGAATGATTGCATCAGTTATTCAAAGTACAGATGTGCAGGTTCTCGAGTAAAACCACGTTATCTACACACTGCAGGAGACCAAAGAGAAACAACATTTATTAGAATAACAAGTGAGCAAATGAACAAATGAACTGAATGTAAAACTGAATGTATCCTCTTGATTTCATAGGATGCCATATTTGATCTGAAAACAAATTAGATTTTCTTTTTTTCCAAACCTCTTTCTTGCAGGTTTTTATTCACTTACAGATTGACCAAAGAAAGTGCCTAATTGCTCCTGTTTAAGGAGGATAACTGGCATGCAGCTCTTGAACACGCATATACTCAGTATGTGTCAAATATCTAGTTTTACTGCACTCCCTTGTAATTTTCAGGGTGCGGACATTGCAGGAGGGGACACACGCAAATTCCCTTGCAGTTTCCTGATTCTCAGGTCTCAACACCTCTGGTGGTTGCATCAGGGTACACACACCTTCCTTCCCTCTCCCATCCACAAATTGCAGGATCCACCTTTGAGCTCCGACTATATAAGAGGACAGAACTGAGCTCTAAATCACCATCCCCATCAGGACAACTCCAGTGGTTTCTTGAAGCGTTCTCTTTGATTCAACCTCATCTCTGCATCCATCGACCATGTTCTCTGCTAAGACATCATCCTGCCAAAGCAACAAGACTATGACTTCAACACCCATAACCACTCCGCGTCGATGTGGTACGAAACCTCCTGCAACCAAAGCCTACAGCGTGTATGGCTGCGGTGTTGGAGGAAGCGCCCGCATCTCCTCCTCTTTTCGCTGCTTCCCAGATCTGCAGTGCAGTATTGGTGGAGGATGCAATGGTTATCCCAGACTGTCCAGCCGTGGAGGGTTTGGAATCTTGCCTGGAGGCTGCTATGTCAAGAATGATGACTATTGCCAGCTAACTGAGAAGGCCACCATGCAGAACCTGAATGACCGCCTGGGTTGCTACCTGGAGAAGGTTCGATCTCTGGAGGCTGCCAATGCCAATCTGGAGAAGCTGATCCGTGAGTACTATGAGAAGAAGGGGCCCATCTGCCAGAGGGACTACAGCGGCTATATGGACACCATCCATTGTCTGCAGGAAAAGGTACAGCTGGGAGAGTTAGTGCAACCTAGAAATAGCATTATGTTATATGTAGCATTTCTATATATATTTAGCATTAATATATGCTGTAGATTAATGCATTCATACATCAATGCTCTACATTACAGATTAATGAGGCTAAAGTCCACAATGCCAACATGCTTCTCCAGATCGACAACTCTAAGCTGGCCGCTGACGACTTTAGGATAAAGTGAGCTCTATTAAACAGATGTTGAGAACTGTAATATGTTTATGGATGAATTATATCAGTCATATTTAAACAACGATTGATCACTTTTCTTTGTCCGTCCTCTCCACCAATCAGATATGAGCATGAGATAGCCATGCGGAAGTCCGTGGAAGCTGACGTCTGTAACCTGCGCCGTTTTCTGGACCAGATGACCCTGATTAAGGCTGGGCTGGAGAGTCAGGTCGAAGGTCTGCAAGAAGACCTGGCGTACTTGAAAACGAACCACCAGGAGGTTTGTAGTAGATCTCCAAACCATATGAAAAAAACTCATAAGTGTGTACAAAGGAATATGTGATTTCCACAATCTTAAAATCTTTATAAAACACAGTAGCAGGCTTTTAGTTTATTTATACTGAAGACACCTGATGATTAAACTGTGGTTACAGAATTTGGCAGCTGTGATGTGTCAGCTGTCTGGCACAGTGAATGTGGAAGTAGATGCTGCTCCTCAGCAGGACCTGAACAAAGTTCTGGAGGAGATTCGTTGTCATTATGAGGCCATCATAGAGAAACACCGTGAGGAACAGGAATGCTGGTTCAAACAGAAGGTGAGACTTTGTCTCTTGGAATCGCTAACAATTATCAGATTAATGCACTTTAATGTCATTAAATGTTCAACCCCATATTACAGCTTGTGATTTGAAGTGGTCTGTAACATGATAAATGATTACTCATTGTTCTTTAAATCATGTTGTGTGTGTTTCTGTCTCTCGTTAAGACTGCACAACTGTGCAAAGACGTGGCCAGCAACACAGAATGTATACAAACCTCCAGGTCCCAGATCTCAGATTTGCGACGCACCCTGAACTGCTTGGAGATCGAGCTGCAGTCTCAAATCAGCATGGTGAGAGGGGGGCTAAATACGGAAAATGGGAAAAGTGAGAGAGAAATAAGAAGCAAAAGGGTATAGATTGTAAAAAGCAGTGAAAATGTCAATATATTGGGACATATCAAACAACATCTGAACCAAATGCAAGAAAACTAGTACCCTCTTTTTCAAGCTAGATGCCAATGAGTACCATCAAATAAACTGGCTTTTTGTTGATGTATACAAAACTGTGTCGATTAAAACTATAGTTTGAGACTGTAATGACACTTTCCTTGTCCATTTAATCACATAGAAATCGGCGCTGGAGTGTTCTCTGGCTGACACTGAGGCTCAGTATAGTGCTACGCTAGCACATTTCCAGAAGCATATTAATATGCTGGAAGCAGAGTTGTGTCAGGTGCGAACTTGCATTGAGCAACAGGGCAGAGACTACGCCGCACTACTGGACATTAAGAGCTGCCTGGAGAAGGAGATCGCCACCTACAGGTGCCTGCTGGAAAATCAGGACATTCAGTAAGTACATCCTGTCTTTTTTCAGTCATTGATTATCAGTTATGTTATAAACCTGCCCTGGTATCGCTAAGCTAATATATATTCTCCTTTTTCTGTTTCAGGACTCAAGTACAAGGTAATTATATTTCTTCTCTCGTGTAAAGGGTGGATGGGGCTTGTATGTTATGCACTAAAAAAACTTTCTCTCCTGCAGATGGGGTGTGTACTACAACCTTTGTGTGCTCCACACCTGCGGATACAGTATTCACAAGTAAACAAGTCATACAAAAACAACTGTAAACAAAAAATGAAAGAAAAGGTCATGTAGTGAATATATTACCATATACCATTAAGACACTACAGTGCTGTTGACTATACGATTACTGATAAGTGATCCTTAATAAAATTCAATCCCACTATTTTCCTTTGTTTCCTTATTTATCAACCTTAATTTACACATATTTCCAGTGAGTATGTTTCACATTCCACGTTATGAAATATAGCAGACACTTTTGCGCAGCGTTTGGTTATACATTCAACAGTGTTAAGAAATCTCCCTTAGATGCAAAATATCAACACCGAACTTAGTACAGGCACCCAATCAACCCCCGAGCTCAAACAACCCACCAAACTCAGCCTCAAAGTAACTTGGATAACCCCACTGCACCTGGCCACAATTTTTGTAATACAATGTGACATCACACTTTCAGTTTGATGTTTTGATCTGTTTTTATTCATTTTACAACACAGTATTGCCATCAGATGTGACACAATATATTTTTAAATGGGAATCCATAATGATCACTTTAAAACATGAGATGAACCACAAAACCTATTATTACATTTAATATCTAATAGTCATAAGCAGACAGAGGACTTATATTAATGATATTCTTCATCACAATTTTGGTTCATTTGAATAAAACATTTTAGATAAAACAGTTTTTTGCTTTCGCTCTTTATTCATTACACTAAGGTTTCGTTTTAACACAAAAGACTGAGTCTCGTTGTATTGCTCAGGCTGCACCACAGCGTCTATTCACAGGCGCGACCCCACTACTGATCGGCACGGGGGCTTTGACCTGCTCCGTTCCCGACCTGGGCCGGTTCACCCCTCCTTAGACGACCTGGTGATCCCGAGCTCCCTCAGGAGCACCATATCGATACCGAACTTAGCGCGGACACCCGATCGACATAGTCCACTGCAGCCCAGAACCCCCGAACTCACGCGATCCGCCAGTCTCAGCCTCCCATTAGCTTGGATTACAGGCGCGCGCCACTGCACCCGGCGAGCAACCGCGATGTCAGCACTCGTTTTAAACCAAGTGTGGTGCACTGCGCGCGCTCTAGTGCATAAATTCAGACCATTAAACTGTTACAGGCTGAGCCATTCCTTCAGTCAGAAATAGTCACATGGCACACAGCGTTTTAATTAGACACTGCTATTAATTTAATTAAACTGCTTTTACAATGTAGCATCAGTTACTCGTATGAATCAGGAAAACCAAGAAACACTACATACACATATAAAGATGTCCAGATGTCCTCACAAATATAAGAAAATGTAAAACAAAAATGACAAATTATAAAATTTAAAACATATACATTTCTGTTGAAAGGCATTGACCAAATCATGTTTTGCTAGACAGTCAATCTAATAATATAGGCTAACAACAGGTTTGTGTGAGGGTTAAGCTTACTAATTAAACTTTAATTTGTTACTCACATGCACAGCCTCACATGCACAACTCAAATTAGAGACAGTTTTCAACATTCACATAAAATGACGCATTTAATTAGAGCCCTATAAAGTCAAGGTGTCAGGTAAATTAGTTGTTAATCAGTGAATATTTTACATGGTCACATGTTGACAAGCATGTTTTAGTGTTTACCCATTTACTTATTGAGCTACAGGAGCTATAGGAACACTATACCCATTGAGCTATAGTAGCTATAAAAACACTATACCTATTGAGCTACAGGAGCTATAGGAACACTATACTCATTAAGCTATAGGAGCTATAGAAACACTATACCCATTGAGCTACAGGAGCTATAGGAACACTATACCCATCGAGCTATAGGAGCTATAAGAACACTATACCCATTGAGCTATAGGAGCTATAAGAACACTATACCCATCGAGCTATAGGAGCTATAAGAACACTATACCCATTGAGCTACAGGAGCTATAGAAACACTATACCCAATGAGCTATAGGAGCTATAGGAACACACAAACAAAAAGAACAACCTTGACAGATCAGTTATTTAAAAAGGCTTTACTTTTATACTGCATGTTTCAGTTAGGTGGTCCCATACATTTAACATACATTTTACATTGGATGAAACAGACAAATGGAATACTTAAAAACATGGGTGTGGCTAGCCTCAAAATATTTACCCTTTAAGTCATTAGCTAGTAAACAACAAATAATAATTAAACAACCACTTTAAAATTGTGCATACAAAGGAATGGGGTATTATGAGTGTGACACATTGACGTAATAGAACCATAAATGTCACATTTTAAATGCCATAATTAAAGTTTAAATACTGTGGATGTGAGTAACAAAGGTTAAGCAGCTAGACTCACCTGTTAATGGTGATGAATGTCTCTTGGTGATGCCACACCATAGAAAGACATGAGACTAAAGCAAATGCATTTATTTAGCCTTACAGGTTATTGTGAGTTAAAGATTGTTTATGGTAACTCTTACTTTGAATACATTTGTATTTAGCTTTATATAATGACAATAGAGGTCTGTTGTATGTACTCATTAAGAGTAAACAAACTAAGTTTGTTTGTGTGTACATTGATTTGAGGTTAAGAATTGCTTCATGACTGTACTATTTAGTACATTGCATATGTATTTAGTGTGTGTGTGTGTGTGTGTGTGAGAGATGCCTGAATACTCTGTCTAAGTCAGAAGGCCAGTGAGTGTAAAAACTGATTACTTTTTTCTTCTTCTATTTATTTATTTACTTATTTATAAGCACATTATCAAACAAATCAGGGTTTACCCAAAGTGCTGTACATTACACATGTAGAGTAGACAAGATATAATAATAAAAATAATAAAAAATAATAACAAATAAAAATGAAATAATAAAAATAACAATAAAATAAAAATAATTAAATAAAAGAATATGAATAAAAATTATAGCTACAAAAACAAAAGTTAATTCCTGTTTGTTTAACAGACTCACAGTAAATTGTCATTCTGATTTTTTGTTCAGGACTGATTTGCATCTCCCTGTTTTGAAGAACAAGATTAAATATTAAAGCTGTTTCATTACCTAACACAAACCTGTGTGTTAAAATGTGTCTTATAGTAACCTAATAAAATTTTGAAAATTAAAAAATTTTTTTACAAGTCTCCATGTTTATGGGTGTTACTTTTTTTTAAATGCAAATCGTTTGTTTTAGAATAAATCTGTGTTTCAAAGACACAAAAATCTGTTCACACTTTGAATATGAGTGAAGTGAGATTAACATGTATTTTAATTACCTCTTGTTTGAATATTTTAGCAGTTTATAAAATCAGTGTTTAAGTCCTAACTTAAGTTTAAGACCTAAATGCACATCCTTATATAATACTACACACCTTTATCAAGTGATGTACTGTGAATGACAGCAAAATAATAACCTTTTTAAAGCCTGTGCTTGTGGAAAGAAAAGATGCAATATACCACAAAAATTAATCTTTCAACAATAAAGCAAAACATCTGTGTATAAATGGAACAGAGAGTAAGCATTTTTAAAAATTACTCATGAATTCCTGCCATGTCTGATTAATTACCAACTTTTATTCAGGTACAAAAGCATTTTAGGAGAATTGCAAGAATGTATAACACATGCAGATAGACATTCTTTTGAAGTTTCCTCACTAGGGTGGAAATTGAACTTGAACGCTGCTGGTGGTGGCACACTCACGCCCTCCATTTACCCACAAAGTTTAGGACCTGCCCCTTGAGCTCCAGCTATATAAGAAAACTGAGCTGGGCTAAAAGTCACCATCCGCTTCAGGACAACTCCAGCAGTTACTTGTACCTCACTTGGTTCATTTTATCACTGAATCCATCAACCATGTCATTTTCTGTCTGTGCATCC
>JAZGTJ010017591.1:0-11960 GCA_036877575.1 Botia almorhae
ATATTTTTAGCATAGTTTTGGGTCTGACGTGACTTTTAGAATACTAAAGTTAGGAATACAAATCATTTTTGTAATATTAGGAATAATACAATACAATGCAATATATATTATTATCATTATAATTAAAATAACAACAACAATAATAATCTTTAGTTAACTGTATAAGTATATTACAGTTTATAGATTACTTAAAGGGATATACACCTGAAATCCCAAAATTTTGGTCAACTGATATGGGTTTCACATTATACACTGAGATGGGTTTTACATTATACACTGTAAAACTTTCACATTATACACTGATATGGGTTTCACATTATACACTGTAAAATGTTCTCATTATACACTGATATGGGTTTCACATTATACACTGTAAAATATACTTGGTTTCTATAAAGGACACTCACTAGCAACAAGTGGCTCTCCTTCAAACTGCCGGAAATAGAAGGTGACCTTTTCCAGGTCTATGAGAGCGACCTGCGTATCTTCTAGCATTGCCTGCTCATCAGCCTAACAGAAAATGAAAAGTGCAACAGCCACAGAATCGTTACTAAACCAGTGAATGTTCATGTGTTCAATCATAAAGTATACTGATGTTCTGATATTAAGAGTGAAATAGTAAGAAACAGTGGGTGTCTGTTGTTGGTTTGTTTGGGTATATACACAAAGTACAATTTTGGCTTCCTGTTGGCAAAAGCAGCAGAGAGATTAATCAATTCTTCATGCTTCACTCTCCATTTCATTCGTTCTGTACTTTCTCTTTTGCCCGCGCACACACACACACACACACACACACACACACACACACTATGCCTATGGCTAAGGATAAGAACCATCCACAGACAAATCAGAAAGTCTGGTTTGGGAATCATGGGACCCCTCCTCATGCATCTATAAGCGACACCCTCGCCTCATACGTGGGCTGACTGCCTCAAAGATTCCCGTGTACCAGATGACACAATTCTTTCATCTGGGGACCTACAAAGCTGCCAAGCCATATTATGTCAAGAAATTACCTCCGGGTTGCTCTTAGCTGCCTGCGCTTCCTCCTGTGAGTGCCTTTGGAGGTGGTGCGGGCAGAGCAGCAGTGCCGTGGAGATAAGACCGAAACCTTAAACGTTTGGAAATGTTCCTATTACATTCGAGTTGGGTTCTGTGTCTACTCAGCTTCACTGCTCTACTCTGCACAGATAAACTACATGCTTGATTCAAAAGTGTCTTAGCCTGCTGGGCTTAAGGGAAATGGCAGCTGGATTCTATCTGCTCTAAGCATGTTTTTAGCTTGTAGATCATCTTGGACCAGCAACAAACCAGCTGGTCATACAGTTTGTAGCTTCAGGTGGTTAGGCTGATTTTTGGAACATGGTAGCTAACAGTTTAGAGCAGCAAAAATCACCAACGTTCCAAACATGACACATTTTCTGTAAACCACCATTCCAGCTAACAATTTTAGGTTGTGAAAACATTTTCCATTATGTTAAAAATGTTATTTCTAAAGTTTTGAAAACATTTAAAATGTCCAGTTTTTATTAGACATTGTACATTATTGCTTGGTTATAAGAACACTATTTAAACTTTTTAAAATTCTATAACATTTGTAAAATGTTCCACTAACAACTTAAGAAAGCTTTTTGATATGTGACAATGTTAAAAATAATGTTCTACTGATGTTCCTGCAAGAACATTTTTGATCATTTTTAGAGAACTAATTTTGAGAGTCAACAGTCTGATAATATTCCCTGTTACCTGAATTCTCACTGCTTCTTTATGTTGCAGCTCTAAGCTATGTGTTAAAGAGAAAGACAGCAAAGAGGAGAAATAATTATTTGCTGTATTAGGTATGTATTATTGCTGTAATATGCTGAATATGCATTCATTTTCTGGCCATCAACTGACTCTTAGTGTAAATACATCTTTCATATTAAAACAATCCCAGACACACAAATTAACTAATGTAATCTTAATGTCCCGATCACAGCCAGGTGTAATCCGATCCAGACTCAAAGACAGAGATTAAAACATTTTACAAGACATGATAATCCTGCTTCATCCTCGGGTTGACAGGTTTGTGGCAATCATGAGCATGGGAAAACATACATAGCTGTAGTCATCAATTCAGTAAGACAATACACTCAACTGAGACACAATGCACAGATGCAGCTCTGACCTTGGTCTTCTTATGGTAAACAACAAGCAGATGTAATCTGCAGGGAGCAACACGGTAAAACAAAGACAGAAAGCCCCAGTACTGTGGAAGGCAGAGGCGTGCAAGCTTGGGGATGCTGTCGGTCCCAACACATGACTGTCTGTGTAATGGACAAGCATTAGCTTGCCTATTAGATGTGTGGAATAATGGAGTTCAGGTCAAAAATTAGCAGCAATGCTGTGCACTGTCTCTCATAGTCGTTAAAGTAACTCATCGCTGCATTATAAAGAGGTTCAGTGGCTTCAAAATCTGATTGGATGAGTCCATGTAAAGTTAATATACGCACACAAGCGATCACACATCATTTGAATTTTCTGTTAATTTGGCATCAATAAACACACCACACTTAGGGTAATGATCTATATGACTTTTTGTTTATGCAGGCAAGGCTTGATTCCAGCTCACTGAGGGTACTCACCAAATTGGGGGACAGCAAAGACTGGAATTGAAACAGCACACCAACCGAGGAAATCTGCTCCAGCCAGCGGCGACTGGCCTCCTGACCATCACTGTCAGTGCTGCCGGCCTGGTTCAGCATAGCCAACAATTGCTCTGAGAAAGAGCAGACTGCTGCCACTAGACTCTGACTGAACACCATGTCCCTCCTCAGCTGGATCTCTGAGTCTGAGAGAGAGAGAGAGAGAGAGAGAGAAAGAGAGAGTTTAATGGGCATGGAGTAAGATTAAATATAAACAATTACATTTTAACACATTAACCTACGGTCATTTCATTCATAATCAAAGAAACTTCTCAAGCTTACTTTGCTCTTCTTACTTTGTGAATCCTTTGTGAATGTCAAATAATCTTGACTTATAGTGGAAAAACCTGTTTAATCATTTTTGGAAAACTGTAGCTGGTTTCAAACTGGTCTAAGATGGTCATTTGCTGCTTGACCAAGCGCCATGTACAAAAAGGTGGTATGACTAACCAGTAGCTGTTTTGTTGCTGTTCTACCAGCTAGGAAAACCTAATGATCATCAGGAAACCAGATATGTTGTAAAACACCTACCACCTTGAGCAGGATTTTCCAGCAATGGGCACAGTCTAAAAACAGATCGCTCTGATGCAGAACAAATGAAATCTACCATAAATAAAGTGATTTAAAAAACATTCTACTTAATTCTCGATAAGCTCATGGAGTTTTCTTCCCCAGGTGAATGTTATTTGCATTTTCTCATTATAACTTGGAGAGACGGCGGCTTTTTATTACATTATGTTGCCTTAAGAGGATTACAGAGATCTCCGAGTGCTTTGTTCACGTGGATCATTTTTCCAGAAATGTGCCGCGCCGCCCGTGCAGGTGCGACAGAACTGCTGTTTGGTGGAATTCTAAAGGGGTTGTAATTTATTCAGGGTGACCTTAGACGACTGCCTACTGTTAGATGCGACAGATTACAGTGCATGAGCCATGAACAAGCGCGTGGATGAAAGACCGTAAATGATGCCTGTTCCATATGCTTCATGTGCATTTATTGCACGTGGCACTTGAAGGAGAACTCATTGCAATCGACACCCACCTGCGTACTGCAGCAAGACCAACAGCAGGCGTGTTTTTACCTCTGGAGAAATACAAACAGCAAAATTAATAAATTAAGTGTCATCGACGAATTACAACACGCATCAGTCTCGTTATGTTCACGTAAATAAAATATGAGGCTACTGAATATTTCATTTCCCGTTCTGATATTAAAATGCAGGGAGCTATGCAATACTTTATTACAGAGTATTATAGAGTCTTGTATATACATCAGACTGGGCTACCAAGGACAGATTATGGTTCTATGAGGCCCTGGAAAACCAGCCTTCTTGAAGGCCCCACTTTTGGCCCCCAAAAACAATTTTTATCAGGAAGATAAATAAGGTATATTACAATGTCACTTTACATTTAAAACTTAACATTTGTGAATTTTGACTTTATATCTTAAAGCTACACCTCAATAACTAAGAATTACAATTGTAGTTTCATGTATTTTATATCATTTATAAATGTGACCTGTGAAGGGACTAATGAAAATCAGGGTTATGTAGATAATGTGAAAAGCAAATACAAGTTACAATTACAAGAATAAACACAGCATGTGTTACAATGCAAATTTCACAATAATATTTATAACAAACTCTGGCCAATGTAGGCTTCTCAGCTCAGGGCTCCTGAGACACTGGCTTCTTACCCTGGGCCACAATCTACTCTTGCTTTACTTACTGTTCGTCATCTTGTTTTCTTGCAAATTCATCTTACATGGCACAAAATGCCGTTGCTAAGAACTGACGTATGGAAATCTGAAGCTGAATATTCCTTATCTCCCCTCCATAAACTCACATTAAGCAGCGTGTGTTTAAATTATTCCCTCCAACCTCTTCCACTGGAGCTTCAAGCCCAGTGAGCGCCTCTCCACGGTGGGTTGTTTTGGCCAGGTTTGTGTGTGTCTGTTTTGGAACCACCAACCTTCCGCAAACTTGGCGATGGTGTGTGTGAGAGCTTGGACGCTGCTGGGCAGATTCCACGGATCCTGCTTGACGTGCAGTCGCAGTTTCTTGGTGCAGTTGAGTTTGGGCTCCATGTCCTGGTGGAACTCTGTCAAAAAACAACAGCAGAACAGCTTGACTGAACCATGCACAGCAGTTATCAAACAAACACGGCCAGCATGGACAAACAGACAACTGTGTCTGCATTAAAACTGAGAAATATACTTTGATATACACACCATTTGAGATCCAACAGAATGAATGCACATAAAATGAACACATTAAAATTTATGAATCACAAGGTCATTTTTTAAGTCAGTTCAAGTTCACACAGGTGTCCAAACAGAGCAGCTTAAAGTGTAGCTCACCACATCCACTATGGACATGTACCACAAAGTTTAAAAACCAAAAAAAAACATTTATTTTTGTTCTATTTATATAACTGGTATATTATCAAATTATTTTTGAGTAAAGAGGAGGAGGTTGTTTTGCCCCCCAAAAATATGTCTGCTAACTGGCTTGAGATAGTTCGTTAGATATAATTGCAAGAACATTTACGCATTTTTGGTGTATTTTTGGTGTTTGGCTTTTTAAAACGTTTAAATGCTTTCTGGAGCCACCACACAGCCCCAATGCCTTTACAACAGACTGTAAAAGGTGTCAATGCATGTCACCATGGCAATGACAAAACAGTGTGGCTCAGAGACACACACACACACACACACACACTGTCTCTCTCACACACCTTTCCGTTTCCTTTCGAGGAAAATTATGAAGGGTGATGGCTCGATATTACATAATTATTTCACTTTAGGGATTATGTAATAATTTCCTTTGAGCTCTCTGTGGTGATGTAAAACATTTTTAGGAATGTACCAAACACAGAGCGAGATAAGATCAGGACACAGAAATATGGTACAGAGGGACGGAGATAAATGACTTTTAAGGACAATGCAAAAAAAAACAACTGTTCATTTGAAACAGATTGTTGTAACTTACAAATACATATTATATCTGTACACAAATTTCCCCCAAAAAAGGTTTTTGAATGGCCTCTTAACTATAATAACTTTTATGTTGATATTTTGTGTTAACTTTTAGATGTACCCACGCTAAATGTTAAATAATATATCATATGTATGTATGTATGTATGTATGTAACAATAGACATTATCATATATACAATAAAAGGAACTTAGGAAAATAACACATGGTCCCTTTACATGTCAGTGGGTGGTTAAACAAAGTGGACCAGACTTCATGCTAATAATCAAGAGTCTGGCTACACAACATTACCTGTACAATTACTGTAGACACTGCCTGCTCTATCATGAAAAATGCAATTTCAGTTCAATGATAATAAACCGAGGGCCCTTTAATCAGCTCAAATCACATTTCCAAAACACCAGATCAATTTTTAATCCCCATTATAAATCTCATTTTCTCACCTGCATGCTTGAGGAGCTAAAATTAATAATAATAAAAAAGAACAAACAGACACACGAGCATTTCCTATAAACATTTGTTGAACAGTACGAATGATGTACTAACTTCTTCAAACAGCAAGACCTAAAATAGGTTAAGACTACACTACACTACTACACTACACTTAAGACTTACATTTTCTGCTGACTCACTATTTCATATCAGTCTTCTTAAACAAACAACAGAGTCCTATGCTTTTAAATGTCACCCGAACAATGTCTTCTGTTTATTAACCCAGCCAGTAAACTAGCCTTCAGATGTGAACCACAGGCCTAGATTTATGTCACGTCTGTACAGGTGGCATATTAGCCAAACACCCTTTTTTCACTTCCCCTTCACTCTCTCTTTAGCACACACACACACACACACACACACACAAACACACACACACACAAACACACACACTTGTATACACACAAGACTTCATAAGGATATGTTTCAGACATTGCCAGAAAGAGTTTAGAATTTCAACTGTCAAATTCTAAAGGCCCCTGGAGATCTTTTCAGAGATGTGTTAGAGAATCTGAGCTCATAAACACGAGCGTTTATGAGTTTCTGTGCAGTTAATGCACTGTAAGTAAAGTGCTACAATGTAAAACGACTTTTTAAACCCATAAACAAAACTTAACTTAGCCAATAATGAAGTCAGATGAATGAATATGGCCTCAGATTTATTGTATGAATGACTAGATTCTCACAGGAATAAAAGGACCTTTATTTAACAGTTTAACTCAACTGGTACAGCATTACACTGGGGCAAGGTCATGAGTTCGACTCCCAGGAAAGGCAAAAAGAGAATAAATAGTTTGAATGCACTGTGAGTAGCTTTAAATAGAGGTCATTGCAAAGTCATACACTGAACTGTAATTTAACAGGGAACGTATCTTGATACCTTGAAGTCCTCGACCCGGAGTGAAACATTTCGTCTGTTCAAAGGCTCGTGCTACAGTTTCCCCCTTCAACAAACTGCTGATGGACTCCACCTGCAAATGAGACCAAAACAACAGGAAATGAACGTGGGTAGGAACTGACATCTAAGCAAAATAAGCCTACAGTAAATCTGGACAAACTCAATGTCTGTGTACTCTACGCAAGACAGCTGAGTTTCGAAATTCTCCCTGTGGGGATCGCGGACCAAAAGCGATCGAGAAAGCCAAAGCAAAACTTCAACTCCCACCCTGTAAGCTGGAAAACGTTTGTGTTGCATGTGAACTTGGAGTGTGGCGCCTCCGGAAACCTGCGTGCTATAAAACAAACAGCAGCCAAAAGAGGACGCAGTGAGCTGCACATTCTCCAGTTTACTGGTGATTGAGACGTCCTCATTAAACAGTCTGGAGACAGAATAGACTCTGGGAAAAAAAGACTTAGAGAACTGGAGCCTTGTGTTCAAGGGCTTTAGTGTTAAGGTTTCAAAGAGGTCAAAGGTGAAGCCTCTTAAGAGCAGATAAAATAAAGCGAAATAACTGTGGATTATTTTATGAAGCTATAGAGTTTTCTCATTCAAAATAAATAAAATGATCAAAATCAACTAAACTTGCACAAAGTGCACAAAACAGCTGAAATATAATTAAAATGGTGATAAAATGTAAACAGCATTAGTAACAGCAAACAAAAAACGCTCTTTTCTTTCTTTTACATTTTCGTATACATATAAACACATACACAAAAAAAATTACAGTCATAGGAACAAATGGCCAACATGTGACGCACAAAGATCTGATAGGAAATACACACACCTGACTGAACAGATGTTCCAGGAAGCCGTGCAGCTTCTTCTGTTTGTCGTGAGATATCCACACGCTGGCTGGCAGCTCGTCTCCTGCATGAATGCGAGTGTGCGTTTGTGGACAGAACAACATGATAATCATTAGAAACATACAGATTTCATACAGAGTCATTCATATTTTATATTTTGTCATGATGCAGCACTGCAATAACAATGCACAAGTCTTTCTTCACAAATTGCTTCACAAACTCTTTCCCATCTTTTATTTCCTCCATCTGTTAAGCAGTTAGCATCTAGTGGCCATCAATTTGGCATGAACTATGTTTTGACAAGCATTGTTTGACTGTCTAACTAAGTGGAAAATGTGCACTTGATGCTGAGTGCAAAGAGACAGAAATCAATTTGAAAGCCATATCCAAGCCCTTGCCAAATATAATTAAAGTCAAATCAATCAATCTCTGTTTTGGTTTATCAGGGGAAAAAAATAACAGGTCAGATAGACGCACGATAGTAACTAACGAGCAGATGCATATGAGATAGTGAACAATTAAGCAGATGCTTGTGTGATAGTGAAGTAACAAGCAGATGCATGTGTGATAGTGAATTCTTGAGCGGATGCATGCAAGATTGTGAACTAACAAGTAGACGCATGCGAGATTGTGAACTAACGAGCACATGTATGCGAGATTGTGAATTAACGAGCACATGAATGCGAGATGGTGAACTAACGAGCACATGCATGCGAGATGGTGAACTAACGAGCACATGCATGCGAGATGGTGAACTAACGAGCACATGCATGCGAGATGGTGAACTAACGAGCACATGTATGCGAGATGGTGAACTAACGAGCACATGCATGCGAGATGGTGAACTAATAAGCAGATGCATGCAGGATGGTGAACTAACAAACAGATGCATGCGAGATGGTGAACTAGCGAGCAGATGCATATGAAAAAATGATGCATGCTTGAATTACCCGAGTCCATCTCGTCACTGTGCACATAAGAGCTGCAGTGGCTGCTGCAGATGCTGGTGAAGGACGCGATGGAGTTTCTGTTGCTGTTACAATCACTGGAATCAAACAGACAAACATTCACGTGTTACTAACAAATAATCCAAGTATCAGCACCCGGCGTGTCCCAAATCACATCAGACAACATTCCTAAGTACTTCTGTAAACTTTCAGTGTTTTTTTTAACTCAAAACTTCTGTTAACAAAAATAGTTTTGATTGCAACATTGAGGCCTATTTACATCAAGAGTAAATATATTGATCACACAACTCAAACAATGCATTCCTATGGATCTATTCACACTTGCAACACATTTCTGGGTGATGTATCTGGAACAACAGACGTTAGATGTTAAACATACTATATATAGGAACAGGTCTAGATGGTATTAGACTGCATCTCTGTTATTTAGCTGTGATTTGGATGACACCTGTAGGAATCTCTGTTGCTGATGGTGTCGTGACCCGAGTCCTCCTGCTCGTCCCCGGTCACACTGAAACACACTTTCTTGCCATTGCGTTCACTTTTCTCGCTCTCACTCTCAGCTGAGATGTAGCTTTCTGTGGGCTTCTCTTCAGAGCCAGTAGGATGTGTGATGGAAGACAGCAAACTGTGAGGACAACAGCAGAGAGAAAGACATAACAGAGAAAAGTATTAATCAAATTACTGACCTTTAGAATAAGCACAAGCTTTCTCAAACAGCAAGCTTTAATTTGACTGGCCAGCTTTATGCAATTTTCAGAATTTTAATTAGTTTGGTCAGAGTTTTTACCAGATTTGTATCATTGGACACTTGGGAATGTTCTAAGAGCATTGGCTAATGTTCCCTAAAGGTTCTCTCAAAGTTATCAAAAATGATCTTGCAGTAACATTTTAAAAATGCTACAAAAGTAAAAAAATGTTTGAATAACGTTCTTATAACCAAACAGTAATGTTAATACAACATTTAAAAAACTGAAGGTTTTGAACGTTCCTAGAACTTTCAATATAATGTTTTATTACTTAATGGTTACATTAGGGAAAAGTTCTCAAAACCTAGAATTGTTAGCTGGATTGTGGTTTTGTTCTTTTTATTTAATAGTATCTGGTTAAACTTTTAAAGATATCTGGGAGTTGTTTAAGACATCACATTAAAAATTAACTGTGCATCACTTTGAATGGCCGTTAAATGACCCCTGCCTGTCTGTAAGCAGATCTTCACCGGAATGAACTTGTTAGAAAACTTTTTGTTGATAGTCAAAGGTCAGGCTACGTGAGAGCAATCACAGATTAATCGCGCTGCGATCTGGGCAAAATAAAAACACCATCGAGACAGAAACAGAAACAACGCCTCCAGAAATGTTATGACTCAGATAAACAGTGGAGAGAAGTCTCACATGATGACCTCGTTGCCCCAGCAGCAACGAACACGCTGGCACCTCTCAAATCCCTCTCAACCTACCTAGCATGCTTAAGTTTATTCTGCATGGAAAAAAGCGGTTTGGGAGGACCGGCCGCAGAGCCGTAATATCATCAAGATGAAAAGCCAGAGCCAAACAAAATCAGAACCTGTTTGTGTTTGGCTTCTGCACAACAACTCAAGGAAGTTAGAGGTCCTGCAAATATGAATAACTTCAAAACATGCATGTACAGCTGTGTCAACAGTCATAACTCCACATGAAATTATTTCCTCTTTTTGAAAACGAGGAAGAAAATGTGTAATGGGCACTGTGTTTGGACCCATAGAACAATCTGATATATGGCCATATAAACACACACATAAACATATATCTGGACATATATTTTGGACATATATGTATACATTTGTAATTCCACTATATATGTGACACACAAATCAAATCGAACTTGTGAACAACCGAGTGTGTGTATATAAGTTTGTGTCTTAATACACAGAGTTTAATGTTATTTAAGATATTCGTGTCATATATTAGTTACATATATGAATTAGTAGCATATATGAAAATGGCCAGTTTTGTAGTATTTACAATAACGTTTATTATAATATATATATATATACGAGCATGAACATATATATTATTTATGTGTTTTACATGTTTTCCCATATATCAGATTTCTGTATGGGGACTTATATGCAACTTCTTTCAACACATAGGAACATTTGAGTCATATTCAATGTTCTGTATTTGTTGCCCCATTTCTGTACACATGAATGCCCTAACAGGTCAAGCTTTGTTTGAGCTTCAGACACCCCCCTCTGGGTTCCTTAAATGAAAGGGGGCACTATAAACTTACTTTCATGGCAAGACACAAACCCTAATTCGAGACTGTAATTCTCATCTTAACAATAAAACAAAACCTTAACCAAAGTGTAACCCTAACTCATTTCTCCAAGTGAGAAATACAGGAACGTTTCCAAAGACGCCCCCCTTGCGAGTGCCAGGAGGTCTCCAGGCGCCCTAGTTCTCCAGCTCTGAGGTTTCAGAACACCGTCCCTCCCTGCCAAAGCAGACAAGACGCCACCATCGAGTGCCGTGCGGTCGCCATGGAAAAGAAAACCCTGACCTGCTATTGGCTGAAGCTTAATAAGGAAGTGTGCACAGCGTGGGGCCTCGAGTGGCACAAAATATCAAAGCGAAAAGAGTGGAGGGAGGGGAACAATGAGGAGCCTCTTCAGGGAAGATCTTGGTCTGGGTCCACGGGTCTCGTTGCCTACAGTCCTTTACACATGAGCGCTTTCATGTGACACATGAGGCTCTACAGCTGTGCTTTACATCCAGCTAACATCATCCAGCTGACTCTGCACTTTTAACTGTAATTAGAATCTGACTTATGGTCAGATGACACTTTACTATTTCAAATACAAAAGGGAAAGATCTGCATAAAACTAGCAGTATGAAAAAGAAAGAGTCAAAGCCAGAGAGAAACAGCCAGTTAGACAAAGACATATGGGTTTATGGTATATGCATAAATCAAAGAGAGAGAACTTGGTATGTAAAACAGGACACAGGAAACTGACACATTTAATCCATCTGCATTGGAAGTCGCAATGAGCCGTTTATGAAAAACATGACATTATATTTAATATCCAAAATTGTTTCGGT
>JAZGTJ010017592.1:0-11959 GCA_036877575.1 Botia almorhae
AACAGGGCGACAGTGGCAAGGAACCAAAACTCCAATGATATATAGATGGAGAAAAAAACCTTGGGAGAAGCCAGGCTCGACCAGGAGGGCCAGTTCTCCTCTGTCATGTTAAAGCTGCAATTTGTAACTGTTTTAGATATGAACAGAGTTTATTGTGATGATTTATAGTTAATTATTGATGGAAAACCGATGGTTCCAACTATATTTGATAATATGTCGGGCACTGAGAAATCGTGCCAACAAAAAGCAGCAAGGCATAATGTTACTAATTGCAACCATAACATCACACTGCTGTGCCTAAGCAGGGAACAAAATAAAGCTAAAAGTTATCATGTATATAATGGTAGGTTTACTAAAGAAGTCTTATCAAATCCTGATGATTTGTCTCATGGTCATTTCATTCAGTCCCCCACCATCTAGTCTCAGAGTTTGGATCCAGCTGACTACAGGACCTTGGGGAATGAAAGACAGACAGATTTAGTGTGGAGCCAGTACATCTGTTCTTGTGGGAATGTTCCCGGTTCCGGTTTACCTAATTAATGCAGCCTAATAATCCCTTAGGGGATTTGAGTAATAAATCCATATGACTACGTGTAGGCAAGATTAAAGAGGTGGGTCTTTAGTCTAGATTTAAAAAGACAGAGCGTATCTGCCTCCCGGACAACACTGGGAAGACTATTCCAAAGTTTGGGTGCCAAATACAAGACAGATCTACCACCAGCACTTGTTTTTGAAATTCTGGGTACAGAACAGTTGGCCAGAACCTTCAGATCGCAGTGAACGTGAAGGACTATAATAAGAGAGGAGCTCGCTTAAGTATTGAGGAGCTAAACCATTTAGGGCCTTGTAAGTAATAAGCAAGATTTTAAAATATATATGGTGCTTGATAGGCAGCCAGTGTAGAGTTGACAAGACTGGGCTTATATGGTCATACTTGTTTGTTCTTTTGAGAACTCTGGCCGCTGCATTCTGAACCATCTGGAGTTTTTGGATTAATCCTGCAGGGCAGCCACCAAGTAGGGCGTTGCAATGATCAATTCTTGATGTCATGAATGCATGAATGAATTTTTCAGTGTCGTCGAGAGCATGTGTCGTAGTTTTGATATATTTCTAAGGTGAAAAAACTCAGTTTTACAAACATTGGAAATATGGCTTTCAAACGATAAATTGTTATCAAAAATGACATTTTTGGCTAGTGAAGCAGGCTTTATAAAGCATCCATCCAGAAAAAGGAAGTGTTCTATGTTGCTTCGTGTGAAGGGTTTTTGCCCAACAAGTAAAACTTCTGTTTTATCTGAATTTAATAGTAGAAAGTTGCAATACCGCAGCACAAAACGGCAGACACAAGGGCATTAAATAAGAAGAGCAAACAAGGTGGGTAACGAGGGCAGGTACTTACAGCATTTGGATTGGGGGGGGTCATGCTGCTTAAAATCTTGCTGCGCCACAGAGCGTCACTCGAAATCATTCTTGATGTACCTACTAGCTTCACTAACATTTTTCATACGCCAACCTGCGGATGATGCATTTAACTTTTTCCTGTTAAAAGTAAAAATAACTGTTCAAAACAGTTTGTAAAAATACATTGCCAGGTATAGGAACGGTTTTTAGATAAACAGGAAATGCCCTGTTAATGTTTAGCATTGGGCTAGCTAACATGAGCAATTTTAATAGGTATGTGACTTAAACTGTTACATGGTTTAATGTGTTTTGGCTGATCATTCTTTCCCCCACAGAATTGGCTGCAATGACGATAGGTTAGAGCTTGAAGAGGGCTGGGGAGGCCACGGAGATGCAATCAGTGGGCCTGATAGAATCCGCCAAAGCTGACTGAGGGGCAGCATTGGTGGACAGTTGGATGTCAAGAGGGATAGATACAAGGTTGTCCATTTCAATCCTTTAGAAATGCTATGCATAAGCTCAGCTCATTTCTCTTTCTTTTCTTCTTTTTTTCTTCATTTTTATATTTAGCTCATTTTTCTTTTTCTTTTTTAGCCACTGAGCTTTCCTGTAGCAGGAAATTGGCATTAATTTGAACACTGATGTTATATCTACTTTTGCCAACTGTGCACCATGGCGGATACTTTTAATAATTGTTAATGGTAGAAATTGTTAATGTTTGGTAGAAACCGTAGTAATGCAGAGAGTATTCTTGGAAAGGAATAAGACCGTTATTTTAAAAATAAATGGAGAATTATAAGTGAGGACAGAGGCTCAGCAAAGATGTCTGGTGCAGAAGGATCGCTTCTTGGGCTAAGACATTGGGGCAAATGAGCTTCGTCAAAAAGGAAGGAGTCCTTCCCACCTGGACAGGCAGGTGGGAAGATCTTGATTTTGGACATTGCGACCAATGGGCAGGGACAAGTTCTGCAAAATTGTCATTTGACAGAGGTGAACGATGGTTTATATATGCACCTCTGCACAATGATTGGTTGGATTGCATCACTGCGCTGCTACCAAACTTTTTTAAGTAAAATAAGTAACCAAACCCCTGCAAATGATGCAGAATGCTGCAGCCTGTCTGGTCTACAATCAATCAAAAAGAGCCAATGTCACACCCCTACTGACCTTACTCCACTGGCTACCTGTAGCCGCCCGACACTTGCTTTTAGGACATATGTCCCCTCCCACCAGCTACGGTCAGTTAATGAGCGACGTCTAATCGTTCCCCCACAACGAGGTATCAGATCACGTTCTAAAACTTTCACCTACTCTTTTTCTTTGTGTTGGAATGAACTCCCAGCATCACCATCACAACCTTCAAAAAAACAACTCAAAACACACCTGTTTCGCAGACACCTGACCAATCCCTAATGCTCTAACTCTCTTTCCTACAAAAGAAATCTGTTCATCCTGTCTCTAGTAAACAGAATACAACATCCACTTGTAAATGTAGCTTGTAGACTCGGCTTGTTGGTTCTTAGAACAAAATGTTTAATGCTCTCGTCGCTTGTAAGTTGCTTTGGATAAAAGTGTCTGCTAAATGAATAAATGTAAATGTAAGTAACAAAAGTCTAACGTATTATTTTTAATGTTCTAGGAATGTTATTTCTTGGTTTTAAGAAACTGTCTTTTATTCTGTAACATTTTTAAAACATTCTACTAACAACTTAAGAATAATGTTTTTGATATGTATAACTTTCTTAACATTCTTTTTTTTTTTTACCTAACATTCCACTAACGGCAGAACATTAGCCAACATTCCGAGTTACAACATTCCCTTTTAGCTGGGTAAAAACATGATCAACAGCAGTGGATTTATCAGACCTCTTGAAAGATATATTTTTTTAAAAATGAATCATATTTTCCCATTGAATCAGATTTTGGAGAAATGCTGCAACTGTAACGAAGCCCAGCTCCCGCGATTAGCGAGGAGCGCAAAGATTCTTATTTTGATGTTTGGTTTTGTCGCACGTTTATGATGTCACTGTTGTTTTATGTCACTTCCTGGTTTCTGTTAATCGTCCTCACCTGTGTCCTATGATTTCTTAGTGTATTTAAGTTCCGGGTTTGAGTTCTATGGTTGTGGGTTATTGTTTAGGAGTTTGGTCATTAGCGTTTGTTCGAGGTTTCATTGTTATCACGTCTTGCCTGGCTTTTGGATTACTGTTCGTTTATTGGATTGCTCTTTTGGATTACCCCTTTCGGATTTGTTCGCTCTGGTTGGGATTATATGTTCATCGTCTGGGTTAGTCTTTTTGTATATTCACTATTCACTGCTGATGCACATGTTGTCGCCCTTTTTGTTTAACGGTTAGTGTTTGTTCCTGTTTTTGGTTTTTGGTTATTTCATTAACCAAATGTTATTTCATTAAAAACCCGTCTTGGTTTTTAAACAAACATAACCGTTCACCTCCGTAACAGCAACCCTAATGAGAATTCAGACTGTTCCACTGTAAAACACAATGCAGGAAATACTCATCAGAATGTTACATTTTTAAAGGAATTTAAAGGCTATGTAGCCTAGACGCTTACCCTTAGGCTTTTGTACAGTGTCTTGCAAAAGTATTCATACCCCTTGAACTTTTTCACATTTTACAAATGAACACCAGACTTTTCAGATTTTTATTTGCTTAAAATTTTGAAAACCATGTATCATTTTCGTTCCACTTTACATTATGTGCTACTTTGTGTTGGTCTATTACATAAAATCTCAATGAAAAAACATTTTAGTTTGTGGTTGTAATGTGACAAAATGTGGAATACTTTTGCAAGGCACTGTACCTGTTAAGTTCTTGAAGTTGTTATTAAAGATCTTTTGGAAATCAATTTTTATCTCCTGAGATATGAGAAGTAATCACAATTAAAGAGTCCATCAAGCTGTCAGACTGAAGCGGCAGCAGACTGAAAGACAGACGACCTGTAAACACACCTCCCATCCTGAATAATACAGTTCATTCCACCTGCTTCAAACTTCATTCTTCACTTTTATCAGCAAATGTAATTATTAGTAGTTTCAACTTTCATCGTTTTTCACGGTTTTCAATAAAATATTAACCTAGAAATAACCTCTTAAAAGTCCTATGCTAGACATTGCAGTGTCTGTAGGAGAGAAACATAACAAACGAGAGCTTTACTTTAAACTGCATGTTTTTCAATGACCAAATGGCCACTGGGTTACAGACACACACAGACACACACAGACACACACAGACACACACAGACACACACAGACACAGACACAGACACAGACACACAGACACACAGACACACAGACACACACACACACACACAGTGTGTGTTATTCACAAATTATAGGCAAATAAAGAAGTTATTCTGTAATTGATGTCACTCTATTAAAGAGTCACTAAGTAATACACGTATCCCTTCTTAATGTCTTGCTCTTTTCTGCAGCTCAGATGAAGGACAGCAGACTACAGTAGAAGAAATATCACCCCAAACATGCATCTGTCCTCTACAGAAATCAATGAATTCCCAGAGGTTCAGCAACAAAATAACCCCTTGAATGTTGTGCTGTCTCATTTTACAAGTGACTCAAACCAAAAGGGTCTGAGGGCTGGTGTCACTCTGTTCATCTTAACACTATGCTGACAGTGATTGGGGCTTTGGATGAAGTTCATAGCTTATGCCCTATGAGAATGTTTGATGTGGAGTTGGGATAGGCAGTTAAGCTCACAGAGGTCATAGGTCAGAGCTGAATGGTTGTTTAGAGGATCTGGCTGATTACTGTAGCAGGAGGACCAAGACACATGGTGTTTTCATTAGGGAGAGGTCCAAAATCATACAGGAAAGTTCCGGACCATTAATACATTTGAAACAGCAAATAAGGATTGGGGGGATCTTGGGTTATTTTGAAAGAGGAGAACCCTGAGGAGTGACCATGAGACCGTCAGGGAACAAATATCATAATCAACCCAATGATTTCACAGAATCTGCAGCCAATTTTCCTGCAATTTATAGTAAATTGTTTGTGAAATCGCTTACAATTATGCAAATAGAGAACACTGAGACCTGTGGATCTGAATATTACACACAATTACATAAAACAACGGTAAATCTTTAATTAAGGAATATATGTAGCATATAAAACATCTTACTACGCTTAGTTTCATTAAAGATTTGTATTACTGACAACCTCAGCTATTTAACATCTGAAAAATCCTCAGGTCGGGTTCAGCACTTGTTAATATTTCATCTTGTATAGTTGTTTACTGATTGTTTTGATGTCAGGTATGTAGGAAACACAGGGAAATCAAATGCAAGTTCAGAAAGGTATTTATTAGATGATCACAGCAAATGACTCAGTCTCAGAACTAAGCAAATAATTAGTGACGATGTTGTAAAAACTCAGTCTCTGCTGTCCCTACAGCACTGTAGATAGACCTGCTGGGTGATGTTAAGCTTCTACAACACTGCAGAATGGAAATGTGCTGCAACTGGAAACCAACGGTCCTGGTGAGTAACAAACAGTGGAAAACTGTAATGATGAATAATCACCGAATGGAATCTTCCTGCTTAGAAAATGACAACAGGTGAGTAACAGTAAAGTCTCTGCAGCAGATGGTAATTTCCACAGATGAATCGATGTAATCACCGCAGCGATTTCACCGCAGATGTAGAGCGAAGCAGGTGAGAGAAATTCTACAGAAGGACCACCACAGATGTAGGGAATGTGCAAACAATTCTTGAAGAGTTCAGATCTTGAAGCTCAGCTGGTGAGTAACAGGTAAGCATAATCCACAACAACACCTCAGATCTGAAGCACAGCTGGTGAGTAACAGGTAAGTATAATCCACAACGTCACCTCAGATCTTGAAGCAAAGCTGGTGAGTAACAGGTAAGTATAATCCACAACGTCACCTCAGATCTTGAAGCATTGCGTTGATTACGGGAACCGGAGGGAAGACGTGACAGAGCGGGAGCTGGTACAGCCACGACGCAGAGACCGATACCTCACAGTGGACAGGTAGGCAGCGACAGACTCCATGACAGAAGACAAACGTCTGGGACGTAGGGCCGGTTTCTCAGGGTGAGCTCTGTGAAAGTCAGCAGTGAGCGAGGGATCCAGAATGGCTGGGACCCAGGACCTTTCCTCTGGACCATATCCCTCCTAGTCTACAAGGTATTGGAGTGTCTGACCCCGGCACCTGGAGTTGAGGAGTTTCCAAACCTGGTAGGTTTCTTCACTGCTGATGATCATCGGAGTAGGGCCTCTCCTCCTCTGCCTCCTCCTCCTCCTCCCTCAGACCACCGGCAGGTTTTAACAGAGACAAGTTCAATGTGGGAGATATACGATAATTAGCAGGGAGTTGTAAACTAAATGAAACAGGAGTGATTTGTCTTAAAATCTTGAAAGGACCCACATACCTCGGACTGAGTTTCTGGATCTGTGGTGGAGAACCAAACCCACTGGTCAGGCAGGTAATGAGTATTGGGGCGTCAACGACGATCTGCAAACCTCTTTTGGCAGTTGACAGCCCGCTAAAGATGAACATGGGCCTGATCCCAGATAGCTTCGCTTTAACGTATCCAATCATCCACAGAGGACATCAGAGGGCTCCCCAGGCCAGGGAAAAAGAGGTGGTTGATAATAGAGGTGGACCCATGGCACATTGGAACGGAGTCAGGCCAGTAGAAGGTTTGTGTAGAGAGTTCTGGGCGTATTCCACCCATGAAAGAAATCGACTCCAGTCGTTCTAATTCTGGGAACAGTATAGTCTGAGAAATCTGGTTAGTTCCTAGTTGAGGCGTTCCACTTGGCCATTGGACTGGGGATGATAAACAGAGGTTAGGCTGATGTTGACATTGAGGTGTTTGAAAAAAGCTGACCAGACTCAGAAGGTGAATTGTGAACCACGGTCCGATGGAACAATGTCTTCCGGTAGACCGTAGAAACGGAAGACAGTGGAAAAGGCATTTAGCAGTCTCTAAAGCCGTGGGCAACTTGGAAAAGGGAATGAAAAGGTAGGCCTTGGAAAATCGATCCACCACGGTCAAAATGGTAGTATTACCCTGAGAGGGAGGCAGGTCTGTAATAAAATCAATGTCTATGTGAGACCAGGGTCTTTGAGGAATGGTTAGAGGTTGCAAAAACCAGCGGAAAGTTGCTTGGATGATTTAGCCATTGCACAAGTATTACTGTTCTGTACAAAAGTGATCACATCAGCAAGGAGTGAGGGCCATCAGAACCGATTTTGTAGCAGTTGAGTGGTGGCAGTGATGCCAGGATGTCCAGAGCTGAGGGAGGTGTGTACAGAGTGCATGACTTTCTCTTGAACGTTTGGAGGTACACAAGAGAGATTAGTGGAACATTTGGCAGGAGGCGGTTGTAGAGCATGAGACTGGGCAATTTTTGTCATGAGGTCCTACTGGACAGGAGCCACAATGACTGTGGTTGGAATGATCGGATCAGGACAGGTCTCCCAGGGATCACTGTCAATAATGCATCTGCTTTGGTGTTCTTGGTGCCTGGTCGGTATGTGATGGAGAAATCAAATTATGTGAAAAACAAAGCCAACCGAGCCTGTCTTGGGTTAAGTCTCTTGGCCAAATGTAGATATTCTTGATTGCGGTGATCAGTCAGTACCAGAAATGGATGTCTGGCCCCCTACAGCCAGTGTTGCCATTCTTCAAAGGCTGCCTTCATAGCAAGGAGTTCATGATTTCCTACATTGTAATTTTGTTTGGTATGGGAAAGTTCGCAAGAATAAAAGTCTCAACGGAAAGTCTTGGAGGGGTTCTCATGGTGCTGGGAAAGCACAGCTCTGATTCCTGTGTTGTAGGCATCCACCCCCACAATGAAGGGGAGATTCGTGTCTGGATGGTGGAGTATTGAGGCAGTAGTGAAGCGATGTTTTAAATCTTTAAAGGCATGAGTGGCTGCCTCTGTCCACAGGAGTTTTGGCAGTTACCCCCCTCAAATAACTTGTCAATGGGGCAGCCACTAAACTGAAGTTATGAATAAATCATTAATAGTAATTATCAAAACCCAGGAAACGTTAAAGTTCTTTAACTGTAGACAGATGTGGCCAATTCAGAACGGCCTGGACCTTGCTGTCGTCCATGGCTACTGCCCCCCTACTGATTACATAGCCCAGGAAAGAAATAGAGGTTTGGTGGAACTTACACTTCTCCAATTTAGCATATAATTGGTTCTTGATTAGGTGGAGGGACGAATAAAACCCTTGGCTAGATCTTTCTGGGTGTAGGTTTGCATGGCATTTGATTCTAGTTTAGAGGTGGGTGGTGAGGTACCTGGCAGGAGGACAATGGCACATTCAGAGGCTCAGTGAGGAGGTAGTTGGGAGGCCTTGGTCTTACTGAAGGCTTCCTGTAAATCAGTGTACTCCAGTGTACACAGTGGTCAGGCTTAGTGGAGATGGTTCATACTGAAAGTGGAACTGGAGGGTATAAACGATGGGAGAAGCAGGTGACACCCAGCAGATTATTTCCCCATCTTCCCAGGAGATTGGAGGGTTATGTTTCTGGAGGCAGGGCAGTCCCAAAATGACAAGGTTGTGAGGGGAGTGAATGGTATAGAATTAGATGAACTCATGATGGAGAGTCCGACTTGCAAGTGGAGTGAGACAAGCTTGGCCAATCTGCATGGACTCGGGTTGGTTAGTGGAGATGGGATACTCAGCAGGTGGCAAGCTTTGTTTAGGGGGTTTCCAGAAGTGAAGAAGATTGTCAGTACGGATTGTTATGGTTATACGCTCCACCAGAGAACGACCCTTATCGCTGCATGCCAGCTCGGTTTGCAGATCTGCACTGAGTCCATGGTGGAACAACAGTTGTTCCACCACAATGCTGGTGGCTTTGCGGATGCAGCGTGAGGTGTAAATGTCTGTGATGGAGAAAAGAGAGACCCCGATGATCTTCTCAGCTGTCCTCACTATCCACTGAAGGGTCTTGTGGTCCAAGACCGTGCAATTCCCAAATCAGGCAGTGATGCAGCTGCACAGAATGCTCTCGGCGGTCCCTCTGTAGGAAATGGTGAGGATAGGGCATAGTCCTCAGAAAGTACAGGTGCTGTTGGGCTTTCTTGGTTATGGAACTGGTGTTGAGCGACCAGGTAAGGTTCTCCGCCAGATGAACACCAAGAAACTTGGTGCTCTTGACGATCTCCACAGAGCAGCCGCCGATGTTCAGCGGAGACTGGTCATGGTATGCTCTTCTGAAGTCAACAATCATCTCTTTCATTTTTTCCATGTTCAGAGTCAGGTTGTTGGCTCTGCACCAGTCTGTTAGCTGCTGACTGACTCGTCATTCTTGCTGATGAGACCCAACACGGTCGCAACATTGGTGAACTTGATGTGATTTGAGCTGTGCATTGCTACACAGTCGTGAGTCAGCAGAGTTAACAGCAATGGACTGAGCACACAACCCTGTGGGGTCCCGGTGCTCGTGGTGATGTTGGAGGTGCTGTTCCCAATCCGGCCTGACTAAGGTCTCCCACTCCAAGTCCAGGATCCAGTTGCAGAGGGAGGTGTTAAGGCCCAGCAGGTTCAGCTTTCCAATCAGGTGCTGGGGATTGTGTTGATTGCTACGCTGAAGTCTATGAACAGCATTCCAACATGTGTCTTTATTGTCCAGGTGGATGAGGGCCAGGTGGAAGGTGGTGGTGATGGCGTCATCTGCTGAGTGGTTGGAGCAGTAAGTGAATTGCAGAGGGTCCAGAGAGGGGGGTAGCAGAGTCTTGATGTGACTCATGACGAGCCTCTCGAAGCACTTCATAATGATGGGTATGAGTGCAATGGGGCGGTATTCGTTGAGGCAGGAGACTTCTTTGGCACGGGGACAATGGTGGTGGCCTTGAAGCACGTTGGCACAACGGTGCTGCTCAGAGAGGTGTTGAAGATGTCTGTGAAAACATCTTCCAGCTGGTCTGCGCATCCTCCCAGCACCCTGTCAGGAATGTTGTCTGGACCAGCAGCTTTCCGCAGGTTGACTCTATGTAACCTGCTATTCTGTGCCTCGAACCGAGCGTAAAAGTTGTTCAGCACATCTTGGAGGGAGGCATCACTGTCACAGGCAGGTGGTGTTGTCCTGTAGTTGGTGATGGCCTGGATGCCCTGCCACATGCGCCATGTGTCTCTGCTGGCCCCAAAATGGTTGTGGATTTTCTGAGCGTGTGTGCACTTTGTCTTCCTAAAAACCCTGGACAGTTTGGCCCTCACTGTTCTTAGGACCGCTCTGTCGCCTGCTCTCTGCAGTCATCCACGGATCCTGGAGTGTGTGGTGATGGTCTTGGAGACGGTGATGTCATCGATGCGCTTGCTGATATAGCTGGTCACTGATGTCGCATATTCCTCCAAGTTGGTGAAGTTGGTCCCTGTCAGTTGGCGCTTCCCTGAACATGTGCCAGTCAGTGTGTTCAAAACAGTCCTGAAGAGCAGAGATGGCTCCTGCTGGCCAGGTTTTTATCTGCTTCAGAACCGGTTTTGCGTCTGACTAGCATAAGAGATGTGGTCTGAGTAGCCGAGGTGGGGGTGGGGCTCCGCAGGGTACGCACCGGGGATGTTTGTGTAACCAAGGTCCAGCACATTCTTCCCTCTTGTTGAAAAATCTACATACTGATGGAGTTTAGGAAGCACTGACTTTAGATTTTCAGGGTTTAAATTCTGCAGCCTGCTAATAGCCCTATACATTTCACAGAGCGCGTCCTTTACATTTGCACTGGGGGGAATGTATATTACAATTATGAGGACAGTGGTGAATTCTCGTGGTAAATAAAAAGGTCTGCATCTAACAGTCACAAACTCCACCAGCAATGAGACTAGCACCAAGGTCTTGCACCATTCCGTGTTGATGTAAACACACAAGCCACCGCCGCGAGCCTTACTGCACAGAGCTGTGTTTCTGTCGGCACAGAACAAAGCTAGCCCATCTAGCTGAATGGCGGTGTCTGAAACTCTGTAGCTAAGCCACATCTCTGTGAAAACAAAGACACAGCAGTCTCTGAACTCACACTGCGTAGTTTGCTGAAGTCGGATGTAATCCAGTTTATTGTCCAGGGAACAGACATTGGAGAGCAGGATTGATGGGAGAGCCGGAAATGTCCCTATTTGGACTATTTAGACCAGTTAGACCATCAGAGTGAGGAATAAATTGAGAATTTTTGGGCCGGTCCTTACTTTATGACATTTACATATATGGATTTAACAGACACTTTTATCCAAAGCGACTTAGAGAAAGAGCATTTAACATTTGGCCATAAAAGAACAGCAAGCCTAGGCACACCTTTAAAGAACTGTTTGAGGGTTAATACTTGGTTTTAGGATTAAGGTCTAAATTAGGTTAAGATTAGGTTTAGGGTAACAGTTAGGGTTGGGCATTTAGTTGGGATGGTTAAGGTTGGCGTAAGTGTGTGCCTATGTGTGTGTTGGGCTCAGAGAGGTTGTCTTACCATAAATGAGGTGAAAGTTAAATTCACTTTATCCTTTTTCACATGGTTTTATCACGCAAGTCTCACATATATACTGTGACGAGTGTTGCT
>JAZGTJ010017593.1:0-11959 GCA_036877575.1 Botia almorhae
GAGAAGGGTGTGAAAGTCAGACGCTTGAGGCTTTTCAACATGGATGTTGAAGTCACCAAGCAGCAGTAGAGGAGTGTCGTCATCAGGGAAGGATGACAGAAGAGCATCCAGCTCGTCCAAGAAGTGGGCTAGTGGACCTGGGGGGCGGTAGATGACAACCACATGACAGTGAAAGGGATGGGTAATAGTAGTTGCATGGAATTCAAAAGAGGTGATTGTAGTAATAGATGGTTTTAGAGAGAATTTCCAGTCCTTCGAAATCAGTAGTCCAGTCCCCCCGCCCCTTCCTGTCTGACGGGAAGTGTGGGAGAAAGTGAAATTGGTAGTTTTGGTAAGAGATAGTGGTGTATCAGAAGAGAAATGTACAGTACGAAGGTTATGAAGATTGCGTCGCCTGTAGCGCACATTGTGAGATTTGCGAGTGTTAGTAATAACAGGGATCAGTAAACACATAATCTAAGTGCAAAGGATAAGAGGTACAAAAGAAAACATAAGAACGGTACTCAAGTGCTTTGCGGTGTCTTTGCTCGGTGGAGTCGCGCAGGTAGAGTCTTCTGGTCTTTACACTCGTCGGTCTTCACACGAGGAGGGATGCCGCGACCGCTGCCGCGGTGAAACTGAGTGTTTAAATGCGTCCCTGGGGCCCACGCTTATTGAGTTCAGCAAGACACGCCTCTACATTAACCACAACAAAAGCTACCGAAACTCACGCGGGGGCGCGGGATCAAACGCGGCTTTCACGCGGGCGATTATTGTGAACAAGGTAACAAAAACATGCAAATACACTTTCTAACACTGCGCTCTAAACAACTACAGCCAAGTCAAAATGTACTTACACGCTTTATAATTGTAAAACAGGGCAACAAAACATACAAATACACTTTCTAACACTGCGCTCTAAACAACTAAAGCCAAGTTAAAATGTACTTACACGCTTTATAATTGTAAAACAGGGCAACAAAATATACAAATACACTTTCTAACACTGCGCTCTAAACAACTAAAGCCAAGACTAAATGTACTTACACACTGCTGGTCTCGTTGCTGAAGTGCTTCTTCTGATATCAAAGGCTATATATTAATCATTATCCTTAATGTTCCATAACTGTTTTTACAATTTAAATGTTGACTTAACATAACAAATTTTACAGTAAGCTAAGTGAGCACATTGTGAAGGCTTCTTGCAGAAAAAGATCTGCTGTCATCTAGCTGTCTGTCTGGGCGGGCCTGGGTGGATGTCCCGGGGATCTGGTCCCACTGCTGCTGAGACTTGGTAGATACTTGGTTCGCAGGAGGCTTTATCTCTCTCCTGCTGAAGGGTGGCATGATCCGCTGGGTCAGAGGAAGCTCTTGCCGGCATCCTCTGATCTGTCAGGATATCATCCTGCTGCCAATGAGCCAAGGTACGCAGGATGTGGCTGGGGAGGTTATATCATGAGTGAGCTTTCCCAGCCTGCTTGCCCTGCATATTAGAGGCTGTTGGAGTTCATGTTCAAGAAGCTGGCGATTACTTTTTGGCAACTCAATAAGCAATTCCTGGGTAGTCATGGCTGCGAAGCCCTGCAAACATGACATTTCTCCCTGATTTCATGCCGAGGTGGAGAGATTGTGGGAGATGCTGTATTTTTCTAATTTTTAAACATATTTGTGGGTAAATTATGGGAATGTGGAAGGAATACAAGAGCATGGGCATGCAGGAATGCCTCCCATTAACAAGAAGCTTGCAGACAATCTCTCAGAGGGTGGAGCTTCTTCCCTAAAGGCTCCAACTCTGCCATAGATTGAAAGAGCAGTGTTCGGGTCTCACCTCAAACATTTCTAGTATAGGCTGTCCCAGGTCCAAATAGATAAAGGAAAGACCATGTTTTCGGTTCAATCACCTCCTAAAGGTTGAGTTAAGATGAGTTAATACAGGCCTTCTCTCCTGTAGCTCTCCTGGTCAGAAGAGCAGTTAGAGGGAAGAGTCTCCCATGGTGTAATGGTTCAGCCTGTCATTTTTGAAAATGGCAGTCCCAGGTTTGAATCGACTCTTTAGCACTCCTTTGTGTGCTTGTTGGGTACTTGTTGGGTACAAGGTATAGGAAATACCTTGGTATTTCCTATGGTTTCTTTATATGGTTGTTGCCAAGTCTCTACCCCACAGATCGACAGAGTTGCACTCTCCCCCTTTGGTATTTGATATTGGATTATACAGTGTCCTCAGCCTTTCCACCTTCTGGCTGGCAAAGGGGGTAAAGTGTTGAATGATAGCAGTTAGTGATTAGCTGGCTCCTGTCTACTGCTATCTTCCAGGTTGTGTTGGATTAGCACCCTTTCTATAGAGGGTCCTCCCCCCACAAAAGTTTCACCTTCATGAGGCGAGGGGTGGTAGCCATCTCTTTTGATGGCTGCTTTATGCTATTGAGCTCCATAAGGGACAGTCGTTTCAAATGGTTGTAGCTAGTTGGCACTAGCTCCCTCGAATGTCTGGAGTTTTCTATCTACTAGCTCCCCTCGAATGTCAGTCCATTGTCCATTCACTACAGAGGGTCCCCCACTCATTTGGTGACAGACTGGCAAGACTATCACTTCCATTAAGACAACCCTCTCAAAGGCAGTGTCTGGATTATAAGCCATTATTGCCAAGCCTTTACGGAGCTGGCTCAGTGGTGCATGTCATGGGCATGCCGAAACTAGCGTAGGAGATTGGCATTTACAGTAAGTCCCATATTAAACAACACCTGTGTGTTTAATGTGAGTTTTATAACAGGGCCTTGCATTTGGGCAGTGGCCTGTGAGGGGTATTTTTGTCACCAGCAGTGTGCGAGTAGGGTGTTATTGCATTATGCTATGGTGATTGTGCTTCAACACACACCGTGTGGCAATCGCTTTCCTATGGCATGGCGCAGTTAGTATTGCATTCCCTATAGTTTCAAACCAGATGCCGTGTTGAATTGAGTCAGGGAACTGAGGTTACATACATAACCGAGGGATACTCTTCAAGGTTTTCTTACAGTGGCTCAGTGGGGACAATTCTCTGTAGATCTGCTGTGAAACAACATGTATTGTGAAAAGTGGTATATAGAATTAATTATACATAAGTATAAGTATATTGAAGTATTAAGTATATTGAATATTTCAATTGAATGAAAGTGACATATTTGTCAGATATGGTAACCCATAACCCAACCCATGACCTCTGCATTTAACACATTTAACACAATTTAGCACTGCTGCACCTGGGGAGCAATCAGGGGTTAGGTGTCTTGCTCAAAGGCACTTCAGTTGCTACCTTCCAGCACTGGAACTCGCTAACCAGTAGGCCATATATATATATATATATATATATATAAATATATNCAAAGGCACTTCAGTTGCTACCTTCCAGCACTGGAACTCGCTAACCAGTAGGCCATATATATATATATATATATATATATATAAATATATATGTAGTGCTGCTTTAAAGTTTGTGAACCCTCCAGACATGATCAGGTTTTGTGTAAATTAAAAAAAGAATAACCCAATCAAATGTACATTCAAAACCCAATTTGTGAAGCAGATTTCCAAATGATTGACACATACAAAGAAATGATATATTGTCATTATTTATTGAAAATAAGGGGTTAATCTCACAAAAACTGGAAATTTGACTTGTGCAGAAGTATGTAAAGCCTTTTATTTAGTAGCTTGTGGCACCTCTTTTTGCAGCCATTACTTCAACCAAATGTCTTTTGTAACAACTGACCAGTCTCTCACATCTGACTTTGGATTTTTGCCCACTCCTCCTCAAGAACTCATCCAGCTGGGAGAGGTTGGAAGGACATCTGGCATGTACTGCTCGCTTCAGGTCTAGCCACAACATTTCAACTAAATTGAGATCCAGACTTTGATTAGGCCAATCAAAAGTGTGAACCTTCTTTCTTTTAAGCCATTCTTTGGTGGATTTGCTTGAATGCTTAGGTCGTTGTCTTGTTGCATTACTTATTTTTGGCCCAGCTTCAGCTCTCTGACTGATGGCAGGAGATTCTCTTCAAGAATTTGTCTTCAAGTTTCCCTGAATAATATGGAGTGGCCTTTTTCTCCAAACATGGCTGCTTTGAATATAACCAAATAAATCTAAAGAATGGACTTCCGAAAGGCCTCTGGTTTGTCCAAAAGCTCTCTGGTAAAGTTGAAACGGGCAGCTTTGTTCTTTTTTGAGAGCAAAAAAAAGATTTGTTCAATTTTGCTTCTTTTTAGCAACCCTCCTATAAATGTCATGTCTGTTTAATTTTCGTCTGATTGTAGATGCATGTACAGTACATTTACCTCTCTGCCAAAGAGGTCTGCAACTCTCTAGAGGTTATGTGTGGGTTGTCCTTTACCTTATTTATTAATTTTCTGGTGCTTCTTGATGATAGTTTTGATGGGCGTCCTAGGCAGAGTGGTGGTCAGGTTGAATGCCCTCCATTTGTAGATGATTTGTCTTTCGGTGGATGGATGGATCTCTTGGAGATGGTCTTATAGCCTTCCCCAGACTAACGGGCTGTCACCACCTTCTTCCTAATGTCCTCGGATATCTCCTTTGTTCTTGGCATTATTTGACTCCTTGACACTACAGTGGTTTGGTTGGTTTCCTCTCTCTTTTAAGTGTTACCCAATCACTTTCCTAAGGATATCTAATTGTATTGGTGTGCTTAACTGATTAATTAAGCACCCAAATGTGTTTTACCTGAATGGGTTACCCACTTGACTTTACCAATGCAGCTGGGGCTTCACTTACTTTTGCACATACAATAATTCAATCTTTCATGTAGTTTTTTGGCTACTCAAATTCCCTCAAAACAAACATATGCAATTGATCAACAAGCAGGTGATGGTAAAACAAGAAAATCATGGTAAAACAACTCACAGAAACAGCTCAAGGGTTTCACAAACTTTCAAGCAGAACTGTATATACAGTGCCTTGCAAAGGTATTCATACCCCTTGAACTTTGTCACATTTTGTAACCTTACAACCACAAACTTAAATGTATTTTATTAAGATTTTATGTGATAGACCAACACAAAGTAGCACATAATTGTGAAGTGGAATGAAAATTATATATGGTTTTCAAAATTTTCAGCAAATAAAAATCTGAAAAGTGTGGCGTGCATTCGTATTCAGCCCCCTGTACTCTGATATCCCTAAATAAAATCCAGTGCAATCAATTGCTTTTAGAAGTCACCTTATTAGTTAATATAGTCCACCTGTGTGTAATTTAGTCTCAGTATAAATACACCTGTTCTGTAGGCCTCAGTGGTTTGTTAGAGAACACTAGTGAACAAACAGTATCATGAAGACCAAGAAATTCACCAGACATGTCAGGGATAAAGTTGTGGAGAAGTTTAAAGCAGGTTTAGGTTTTAAAAATATCCCAAGCTTTGAACATCTCAAGGAGCACTGTTCAATCCATCATCCAAAAATGGAACAAGTATGCCACAACTGCAAACTTACCAAAACATGGCCGTCCAACCTAAACTGACAGACCGAGCAAGAGCACTGGTCAGAGAAGCAGCCAAGAGGCCCATGGTCACTCTGGAAGAGCTGCAGAAATCCACAGCTCAGGTGGGGGAATCTGTCCACAGGACAACTATAAGTCGTGTACTCCACAAATCTGGCTTTTATGGAAGAGTGACAAAAAGCGAGCCATTGTTAAAAGAAAGACATAAGAAGTCCTGTTTGCGGTTTGCCACAAGCCGTAGGGGACACAGCAAACATGTGGAAGAAGGTGCTCTAGTCAGATGAGACCAAAGTTGAACTTTTTGGCCTAAATGCAAAGCATTATGTGTGGCGGAAAAGTAACACTGCTCATTACCCTGAACACACCATCCCATGGTGGCAGCATCATGCTGTGGGGATTCTTTTCTTCAGCAGGGACAGGGAAGCTGGTTAGAATTGATGGGGAGATGGATGGAGCTAAATACAGGGCAATCCTGGAAGAAAACCTCTTGGAGGCTGCAAAAGACTAGAGACTGGGTAGGAGATTCCCCTTCCAGCAAGACAATGACCCTAAACATACAGCCAGAGCTACAACAGAATGGTTTGGATCAAAGAATATTTATGTGTTAGTCAAAGTCAAAGTCAAAGTCCAGACCTAAATCCCATTGGGCATCTGTGGCTTTGTGAAATTGCTGTTCACAGATGCTCCCCATCCAATCTGTCTGAGCTTGAGCTATTTTGCAAAGAAAAATGGGCAAAAATTTCAGTCTAGATGTGCAAAGCTGGTAGAGACATACCCCAAAAGACTTGAAGCTGTAATTGCAGCGAAAGGTGGCTCTACAAAGTATTGACGCAGGGGGGCTGAATACAAATGTACACCACACTTTTCAGATTTTAATTTGCTTAAAATTTTGAAAACCATGTATCATTTTTGTTCCACTTCATAATTGTGCTACTTTGTGTTGGACCATTACATAAATGATTTTTATTGAGATTAAGTTTGTGGTTGTAATGTGACAAAATGTGGAAAAGTTCAAGGGGTATGAATACTTTTGCAAGGTACTATATATATGCTATCCTTAATATTATCTTGGCCATATATATACATATTCGATTAGGTTAATCATTACTCGACAACATGTTCCTAATAATTTAGTGCATGCTTTTTCTAAAAATCACTCATTTTACCTAGCTACCCTGCAGTGCAGATGCCATTCAGCTTCACTTATAAGAAATGTTCTAGGAATTTTCCATGAAGCCACAGTGTCTGTTCTGTGACAGGGATGCTGGCTTTAATAAGAGGAAAAACATTTGGCTCAGAGACCACATGATTAATCTCACCAGCTGTGGTCAGTTAGAACTCTCAATTCCTTCTGTTGTCAAGGAATATATTACCATGACAACATAAATGTTATAAAAAAGGAAACTCATGTTCAGTAATGACTCTAAAAGTCTGGAGTGGGTGGAATTATATTGCTGACATTTAGTGTCACAACATATTTAATTTGATCATAAAATGTATGACGTAAAAATGGCAGTTTAAAATAGCAGGCTTTGTTTTTTTCCATATTAGTCCCAGTACAGGTGCAGGGTGGAAATTTGAGTTTGCCTGTGGAGGCGAGTTTTAGTCCGATGCCCTCTGATGAGGAGTTCTTGAGCCTCACAGAGGAGGAGGCGGAGTTTGGGTCAAACAGAATTCTGACAAGTCTTCAAAATTCTGACAAGTCTCCTTTAAAAGAACCCCCATCATTTAAGGTGACATACGTTTTTCACTTTATTTTGGAAAGTTTTCTTTTCAAATGTGCAGTATGAATCAGTCATTATTGTGGTACTGTATCTATTTAAATGTTTTTGATCTTTGTGACAGATTGCTCTTAGTGACCAAGTTGCGACTGAAGGACGTGATGTCATATTGTGTGTCCAAGTGTCTGGGCAGCCTAGACCAATTGTCCATTGGTGATGTTATTTTATATCAGTAAATATATTTAAACAGTAAGGGGCAAAACAAGTTGAAGAATGTGTTTTAAGAGATCATTTACATTTTCAGGTTTAAAAACAGAGTTCCAATCAAAGTGGATGACCATTATGATATCTGTGAAATGGATGATGGGAAATGTGAGATAAAAATTAAATCTGCACAGAAGTCAGATACTGGTGTTTATATCTGCAAGATAAGCAATATATATGGCAGTGAAAAGACCAAATGCCAACTGGAGGTGAAAGGTTAGTGTGGGAGACCACATGGAGAATTATGAGGTCCAAAGATATGAGACCATTAGTGAAATTGTTTAGTTATGCATTATAATTATAATTATATTATATACCTAACATTTTGTGTTAACTAATTTAACTTATTAACTTTATTCTTATTGTCAATACACACTCATTTTAAATTTGATCCCATGAACATGTTCCACAAAGGCTGAGACGGGGACTTTTTTTTAAAGTTGTTTTTAAGTTTTTTGGTTTTAAAGTGGACATTAAGGCAGTGGCCACAGAAATTTAATATTCATGCAAATACACCTACATTCTTAAATTTCTTGCAGTCATGTGTTGAGAAACATTCTGTTGGCATGTGATGCTCATGCATTACAAATTGATAAACCTCAAGCCATCTTTGCTTGTAAACTACAGAGCCTTATATGAATGCTCATTTTATACCTAATCACAGTAGCAATAATGAAGCAGCATCAAGTAATGAATGCCATAGACAGCCATAGAGCTTTATAGATTATGTGCAGTTAAAGATACAGAATATAAATATAACAAATAACAGGTTTGTTTACCAGCAAATAAACAAATATAGAAATAAACATTCATTTTTGTGTCCTATGTTTGACCTTTATAAAAATAACTAAGATGTTGCTATTGCACAACTGTTCTTACAATTATATTATTATTATTATTATTATTATTGTTTTTTATTTATTTTTCACACATCAAAAGAATTGGGTTTTACCCAATTTGGGTTTTGCTTACAGCATGCTCTCTATTAATATCAGCTTTGTCTCTCTAATGGTTAGATAATTACAAATTTAATAGAATTTCTCCTTCAACAGAAGCAAGGAAATCTGACATACAATGTTGTACAAAGTCAAGGTCATAATATTTAAATGATTACTTAAATGCAGAATCTTAAAGATTTTTACTGTGGTCTCAAACTTTGACCTCACTGTCTCTATTCATTTTTGCATTTTTGCATTTGCATTGCTAGTAATGTATTTTGAGCCAAGGAAAGACCTTTCCGTGTTTGGTGTTTGCTTTTTTTGTTCTCACTAGATGCTCCTGCTGAGCCATGTCTGACAATTACCAGGCCAGTACAGAATGTAAAGGTCAAGGCAGGAGAGGTAGCCATGTTTGAGTGTTATATGGCCGGGCCTCAGGATGTGGATGTTGATTGGCTGGCTAATGGGAAGCTGATCCAGCCAGCTCTGTTTGATTGTAAGATGCAGCTTAATGGACACCGATGCTGTCTTCTACTCAAATCTGTACATGAAGATGACAGTGGAAGATATACCTGCAAACTCAGTTCAGCAAAAGGTACGTGTCAACAAAGAATAACAATTATTTATCCCCCAATTAAAGGAAGCAGATCTGTAAAATGAAATTACACTTGCTTCTTTGTTTCCAATATGTTACGTTATGATGTTCCGTTATTAACTTTAATTCATTTTTTCTGTTTGTATGGCACAGAGGAACTAATGTGTACTGCTAATCTTCTGGTGATCCCATCTAAGGAGCCATTATTTACATGGAAACTAGAAGGACTGGAGGTCATTGAGGGCCGGTCTGCACGATTTGATTGCAAAGTCAGTGGATCTCCCCCTCCAGAAGTCTCCTGGACCCATTGTGGTAAAAAACAAACCAAGCTTTAGAACTATTTTATGGAATGAAATTGCCAAAGACATGTCCCAGTTTTGTTTCCTAGAACAACCTGTGATGGAGACTGATGATATTCACATTCTCAAAGAGAATGGGCGGCACTCTCTGCTCATCAGTCATGTTTCCCAGGAAAATAAGGGATTTTACACAGCTATTGCCCGGAATGTTCATGGAAAAGCAGAAAGCTCAGCTGAACTCTTGGTACAGGAATCACGTCCGGCCATATCTACTCACATGTAAGATTACAAACGTTTCTCAGTAGAGTGTAAGTACTGTTATCATTTCTTACTTTCTGAGATTTTGTTTGTTTTCCAATCTCTCTAGGTCAAAATTAGAGAAGATGCCATCAATCCCTGAGGAACCTGAGGTGTTTGAGGGGGAGGTGGAATTCAGGGTGATGCCAGACTTCATAAAGCCACTTAGTGATTTGGAGGTTATTGAAGGGAAAGAGGCAGTACTGAAGTGCAGAGTGACAGGCCTACCATACCCCACCATCACCTGGTACCATAATAGCAAGAAGATAGTGAGCACTGACGACAGGAAGATGACACAGCGTAAGTCCATAAAAACATCATGTCACAAGCATTTTAAAAATGTCTGAGGTTTGTCTTTTGTTCAACAGTAACCCAGCTAACAAGGAACATTCTCAGAATGTTGGCTATCATTCTTTAAAACTTCTCTCAAAGTTATCAAAAAACATTCAGTAATGTTTGCAGTAATGTTACCTTGCAGTAATGTTAGTAAAACATTTTTTAAACTTTAAACTTTTAAAAGTAGTTAGTGAAACATTTTTAAAAAAATTTACAGAATTAAAAAATGTTTGAATAACGTTTTTATAACTAAGCAATAACATTCAAAATAACATTTTTAATGTTTTTGTTACCTTTTGTTCTCCAATGGAAACATTGGAGAATCAACCTAATTGTGTTAGCTGGAAAGGTTCTCATACATTACATGTACCTCCTCTAGACAGGGATATCCACAGTCTGGTAATTCGCTCTGTATGTCATGGCCACAGTGGTGTATATAAAAGTGTCATTTCCAACAAGGTGGGAAAGGCTGCCTGCTATGCTCATTTGTATGTAGCAGGTAAGACTTTCTGTGGTAGTATAATAACAACCATAATAACAAAGGTCCACTTCACTCACATTGTTGCTATTTGACAGATGTTCTTCCTGAACCACCAGACGGTCCTCCAGTAATTGAATCTGTCACAGGGAAAACAATCTTGTTGGGCTGGAAAAGACCGAAAAGCCTGGACTCATCTATTGGTAGATTTGTCTTTTCTAAACCTGGCTTGCCACGATAGTTTCTCAAAGTTAGTTTAGCATGTTCTATAATGTGCAGTGTTTGTTGGTTGCATAACTGCATTAATTACCACAGCACTATTTTTATACCCTTAACTGATTTTAGATCCTGATTCACTCATGTATGCTGTTCAGCAACAAACTCTGGGCTCCATCCAATGGATGACCATTGCCTCCAGTCTGAGAGATACCTCTTTCATGGTCACTTCACTCAGTAAAGAAGTGTGTTATTCCTTCAGAATCCTCAGTACCACTGGAAAAGCATTTAGCAAACCTTCGCAGCCTACTGACCTGGTCCAGCTCATTGATAGAGGTATAAAGATTTGCATTTAAATGCATCTACTGGTATCTGTTATCTGTTATCTGTTTGTGACATATCAGTTCTGTACTTTCATTTAACATATCCTTACATAATTTATGCAAGTTAACTGAGCAGGTCAAAGCATATTTGATGGACTTTGTGCTGCCCACAAATTCTGACTTTGCCTTATAACTACAGTACTGTGCAAAAGTTTTAGGCAGGTGTGAAAAAATGCAGTAAACAAAGAATGCTTTCAGAAATATAAATAATGATTGTTTATTTATGTCAATTTACAAAATGCAAAGTGAGCGAACAAAAGAAAAATCTAAATCAAATCAATATTTGGTGTTACTACCTTTTGCCTCAATTCTTATAGGTACACTTGCACAAAGTCTGTGATTTTGTAGGATTATAGTCAGGTGTATGATCAACCAATTATACCAAACAGGTGCTAATGATCATCAATGTCACACGTAGGTTGAAACCCAGTCATGAACTGAAACAGAAACAGCTGTGTAGGAGGCTTAAAACTGGGGGAGGAACAGCCAAACTTTGCTACCAAGGTGAGGTTGTGAAAGACAGTTTCATGTCATGGCAAGATTGAGCACAGCAACAAGACACAAGGTACTTATACTGCATCAACAAGGTCTCTCTCAGACAAAGATTTCAAAGTAGACTGGGATTTCAAGATGTGCTGTTCAATCTCTTTTGAAGAAGCACAAAGAAACGGGCAACGTTGAGGATCGTAGACGCAGTGGTCGACCAAGGAAACTTAGTGCAGCAGATGAAAGACACATCAAGCTTATTACCCTTTGAAATTGGAAGATGTCCAGCATTGCCATCAGCTAAGAACTGGCAGAAACCAGTGGGACCCAGATACACCCATCTACTGTCCAGAGAAGTCTGGCCTTCAGAAGAAGTCTGAGTTGCAGCCAAAAAGCCATACCTCCGACGTGGGAACAAGGCCAAGCGACTCAAGTATGCACGAAAACATAGGAACTGGGGTGCAGAAAAATGGCAGCAGGT
>JAZGTJ010017594.1:0-11957 GCA_036877575.1 Botia almorhae
CAAATGCTTCTTTAATGTAAAACTAATCAAAATAAAACTGGAAACCACCAATCCTGACAAATTAGATTATCGTACACCATTTTAAGGTTTCAAGTAGGTTAGGTGTGAACAGTTGTTAATAGCAGGAACAAACCATTTTGAGGTAAAAATTTGTTAAATTGACACAAATGTGGTTATACAGATTCAGCTGAACCATAGATATAAATATACAGAATATACAGAATATACAAATGTGAATGATGGATGTTTACATTCTGCACAAATCTGTAGAGCTTTCGGTGGAGTTCTGAATGTCCTGCATGGGCCTAGTTGTTAGATATGCAAATGGAGTCTACGGCTTGGAAAGCACGCATACTACTACATTTATTTTGCTTCACTTAAAATAATTTAGAGATGGGTAGAAAAAAGGTAAGTCTGAAATCGCAGTTACCCAAAAGTGATTATTTTATTTAAAAGGGCAAAGTATGAAACACAAACACAAATTAGTACATTAAGGACCTTATTTTGCATTAATTGCTCCAAATGAATCTACAAATAAATGAGGAAAGAAGTGGCATAAGGAAGTGTACGATTCAGCAAGGCAGACCTGGTCAGGCTTTTTTTTATCAGGTCCCAAAAAGCAAATAAACAGATTTATTCAGAGAATACCTACAGCTCTAGTCAAATGGGAACACTGCTATTTATTCTGGGCCATTTTTTAAGCCTTGCTTTTACAAAACATTAGTATTGATACATTGTTTAAACTTTTTTTTTAATACTGAAAATGAATTTGACAGCATGATTCATGCTATTTTCTGTCATTTTAAAACCGCAGATCAAAACTAATTTGGCTAAATATAAGTAGTGTTTACTTTTAGCATTAGGAAAAAATACAATAAAAATTGTGCTATGTAGTTTGATTTAAATATCTATCAAAATAAAGAGAATAAAATTCAAAAAATTATTTTAAAACCTGGCATCAGTGTATCAGTTTGATAGTGTTGAAAGTTTTACAATACTTTAATAATGCATAAGAAATGATTTATTTAAAAATAAATGCAAAAACATTGTGCCAATATTTCAAGTGTGCATGTAAACCCATTAGTATTATCTAATAAAAAGATCTGAACAATGGAAAATAAAATATACAAAACTGCATCAGTCTTGGGAAAAAATGCACATAATACAGGAAGTGGGAAGTGATTTCTATTTTTTCAAGAAATTTATAGTATTAAAGAGATTCATTTTAAGACATTAAAAAATCGTTTCAAAATGTATTTGAAGTGCTTAGCGAGAGTGCTATAAAAGGCTCATAGTTCTATTATAATAATACCCTATAATATACATGATAATAATCATGATCCATTATGTAAATAAAAAGCTTTTCAGGGACAGTGTGAAGTAAAAACACTGATCGAATACTCTTGCAGTCTGGTCATTCAACTGAAATATGCCCACAATCTCAGACACGGTTACTTTTGAAAGAAATAAGAGCTAAAAGGCTTAAAATACATTTGGCAATGAAGTGTGTTTATATTATATATAATAATAATAATATTGAATTCTTAACTGTGCGAAAAAGCAGCTTTTTGCATTAAAGTCCCTGTAATAAATATACAAATGAAATTTAGAAATTTAAAACATCCCTCAAACTCAAGATTTCATTTTAGGCTAGACCAAGATCAATATGAGTACCCAGTTTCTATTAGCGCAGGTTTTTCGATGTGAATGTTAAAATAAAACAGCTTTCTAATTTTTAAGGTGCCTCATTTTAACTTCTTAAGTAACTTTATAAAGGAATTTGGCAAAACTTTATAATATCTTTCATTAAAGTCATTTACAAATATTATCATATCAAATTATGCTTAACAGATTATTAGCTAGTGTACACTCAAATAGTTAAGGTTATGAAACCTTAACTATTGTCAATTAACTGCTAATCTGTTAAGAACTATAAAATGTTAATCTGTTAGTTACATTTATTATTTAAAAATATTCAAGTTATTATAAAAATGTCACTGTGGAACTCTTTAATCCTATATAACCGATACAGCACAATGCAGCCCAACTTCAGATCAGGAAGGCAGAGGGCAATCCAGGAGTGTCCATGATAGGGGAGAAAGCACCATTGGGTGGATGGCCAAATAGTGCCGTGCCCAGCCCAGGCCAGCCCTTGCTTGTGAGAGTAGAGAGAGGCTCCAGCAGTTTAAAACCAAAAGAATGGTTTGGTTTGCTTTCAAAATGACAATGAGATTGAATTATTCTGGTTAATACTAAAAAGGTTTTCTACACAGGTCTACCTTAGTTTGTAGAAAATGGGAAAAAGATTTTGGTTCTGGGTTGTATTAAGGGTGTGCACCACTTTGACAAAAATCTATATTCGAGAAAGTACGGCAGAACAGAAGAGTCTGGATTACATATCGAGAAAGAATAAGATGGCAGGATATTAAATTAGATTAAGCAAGAAAGGAAATGACATCACTATAAAAGCAAAATGACAGAGCCTGTGTTTCATCTTGAGCTCACAGAACTCAATGTACTCATGGCAGGCAGTCAATGCTATTCACTCCAAACCCTAGAAACCAAAGGCATTTACGTGGTCTGGATGTCATACAAAAATACAACTCCACAGCGCCGATGTTACCTATTAAGGCACTGTGTATTATTTTGCATTACTCAGAGTGGCAAATGTTTGAATGTGTTAGATGAGGCACTAACAGGCAGAAAAGATCAAGCTGAACTGAAGATCTGAAAGTAATAGCACCAGCAAAGAATATAAAACGTAACTTATGTGCTTCGAAAACAAATCGTATAAGTGCTCAAAAGCAAATTTGCCGTACTGGTAAAAAATACATTGCGGAAAAATAGCTATGCAAAAAAATTCAATTTATAACTTCACTGAATTGTAGTACCTGAATCACTGAACCATGTCGCAGAGTCCATTTAAAAGGATGAAGCTTCACCAATTCCGTATAAATCAAATGCATAAACAAATCATTCTTAAACTAACGTTCACAAAAGCACTACATTCACACAGCTAACAATGGGTTCATGGGAAGTTGTAATAGGAACAATCTACTAAAAGTTTAATTAGATGAACGGTCAGTCTCTTCAGTTCCTCATGCCATCTAAACACTGAAAGTATATAAATTGAGAGCTCCTATGCATATACACTGTGCATATGGTTATAGATCATTCAAGCTTTATATTACATTCACTTTGTTTAGCAGTGGTATTGCCAGTACAATACTCGTCCATGTACATTCTTAAGCAAAAAAGATTCTTCTAAGGACAATAATCTATTTTATGCAGACTGAAGCCCAGGGATAAGTTGGGGGGTTTAAAAACAGTAAAGCTGTTAATAGCTACAATGATCTGTATATCCAGGAAAAGACAGTCTAATGGCCTAATCACGTGGAACAGTTAGACAGCAGGGGGCAGTATGGAGTAAATGATTCTAAAGCAACAACGACATAGTGTAACTTTGGCTCAAATTTGCTATGGCTGAGTTCCACTGCTAATTCATCAAAGCCCTGAGTAGAGTACTTTTCTACTGGATTACTGACCAGCACTGGTATATACTTTTGCAGATATGAAAGTACCTTCATGAAATACATAATTCTCTGAAAGCTTATGCTAGTAATATCTATTTTTCCTCGCTTAAATGACAATCATATTGTGAATTTGCATATCTAGGACAAAAGATACATTTCACTTGTTTTCTTCCTCATAGACTTCAATGTAGTGGTTTGCTGAATATTTGCTATTAAATCATGAGGTTTCATGTACTTTAGGTTTCCTAGAGTCACTACAGAACAATCACAAGGACAAATCCTTGAATACAATATAAAAATGTTGTCTCCAAGTGCTAAATATTCAAATTAGAGAACATAGTTTTATATGCATATGTAATGTAATGTATATGCATATAGGTAACGATGTCACTAGTCACTACTAGGTGATACAGCGGTTTCATTTTCCCCTTAAAAAGGTCACAGCGCAAGATAAACTTTTAATTATCCACCAAGATTAAACATCAAATTATAAAGATCTAAACTGATTAAAGACTGAAGCACAAAATTCCCAATCCCTACTAGAATAGGATGCAACACACATGACTGAAAAACTAAAATGTCCAGAATGAATAAACACCAACAAAGATAGAGAGATGTACATTTAAGAAAGAGCTTGTGAGATAAAGTGGTAGATTGAAGCGCTAACAAGAAATTCTAAAACTGTTAGTACTGATACTAACATGGTGAGGTGGATGGTTAAGTGCTAGGTTATGTTCTGCTTTAAAACTAATAGTTTATTCTGTTGCTGTTTAAAGAGGACAAGCAGTCAGGTTAATAGAGGGCAATCTACATCTTAAGATGGGTGGGGCCCGAGGGGTCCCCAAGTCCTAGAGCCCTGAGATTGTGGCACTCTAACAGAAAGGCATTCAACTCTTCTCCACTAACCAGTGGGTTGCTAAAGAAAAGGTTCTGATCTGGAGGCAGCCCACTGTCTGACCCCCAGTCAGAGTCAGACTCTGAGCTACCACTGGCAGACCCTTCTGTGGCTGTGGGCGGATAGCTGAGCTGCTCCAACTGCTCAACCAGATCATTAAATTGCATGGCTGAACTGTCTTCAGAGCGAATTGAATATGCAGGGAAGTTAACCATGGAACTGGCTTCAGAGAGGTTCTCTGAACCCGGCAGACGCAATGATGACGAGGAGTCAGGACCTCCAAATCCAAGTGAGAGTGAGTCACCCGCAGAACCCAATGGAAGGTTATCTAAAGAGCTACACTCAGAGCGGTTGTTGACCAGTGAACTGGTTTCAGAGCGGCCAAAGGCATTCTCAGAGAATACATGGGCATTGCCATTGAGGTCCTCAAGACCAAAAGGATATGTAGTGACCTGCACAGGGTTTTCATCACGGTATTCAAATTTCTCAGCATTTTCCTCAAACCCGTAAGAGTAGGCCTCTGCACCACCAGCATAAAAGGACATTTCAGTTGGATCATCATCTATATACTCCTCGCTAACATGCAGCTGAGTGCAGGTCATTGGGATCTGGTATGATATCTGTCTGGAGCGCATCAACTCCGCCTCAAAAGCCTCAGGTGTAAGGAAACCCTTCTTTGCCCCACCCCCTGCTCCACCTAAACCCCCCACCCCTACTCCCTTGCTAACCTCATTGCCATTTTGGGAGGGCCGTGCACTAGGGGAACTACTCTCTACACACACAAACGAGGGGCTGCAGTCTCCTGCTGCCTGGATATGAGTGGCACCTGGGAAGGCGTAGGTGGATTGGGAGTTGGTCTTGATGGAGTCCTGCTTCATGGGACTGGGGGCTCTAGCAGGATGATGTGTCTGCTGGAGATGCTGGACCTGGTTTGGAGTCTCCGTCCGCATGGGTGAGCTGGGGAAATGCAGAGAGTGGAAGGAGGCAGTGGCAGAAGAAGGGGGTACAGGGGTCCTCAAACTGTCATTGAAAGATAGATTCTGAGATGGAAGGTTGAGGTGAAGAGAAGCGAAAAGAGTGGACAATTTAGTTCTTATTCTGATATTGGTTTGATATTGTCATAAGATTGATTGGCTATGTGCTTGATCTTTGATTTATGACTCTTCTGACCTGTTTTGGCACATCAGAAGCCAAGGAACGAGCTGACATACGAATCTTACTGTTCCTCCTGTCACAAACAGCATGATCAGTACAAAGGTAAGCAATATAGAGAGATAAGCGCCACAATCCATGCAGATACATAAACCTGTTTTAGGTTAGATTTAGAGTTAGTTATGAGAAAATGGACTTACCTCTGGTAAGGTGTTCTTCTCAAACCACTTTCCCTCACATACTCAACCAGCTGTTTTTGTGTCCTACCACTGTCACATACACAACGTGTTTTAACAAACTAGGTCAAACTTGCATTCTAAAACCTAAAAGCCCATCTAATCAAACACAGATACCTGTATCTAAATGAAGACCCTCTGCTAAAGAAAATGGCTTTCGATTTCGGTTGAGGCTGATCTAACAGACGGAAAAACGAGTGATGCTCCACACAGTTCTTCCAGAAGATCTTACACTGATCCCGACTGGCCATAAGAAACTCCAGCGTATCCTGATGAGGACCCTTTGGAACGAAACGAAAGTTAAATATTTATGAAGACAGATTAATCTTATAAACATTCATCTGAGATGAAAGACAACATGATGAAATACATGGTCCTGATTCTACAGTGCCCCATGTAAGTGATCCCTACAGATTAACAAACGTTTATATGGGGTATAAGGAAGGTCTCATCCAGGCAAGCTCCTGAGCTTCAAAACATTACAAGACCTTAACTGAAACCATCAGATACGTTACAGCTTTTGTCTGGTCTGTGTGTACCAGGAGTCTCAGAGATATAGACAGCATTCACCGCATTGCACATATTACACTAATGTTTTGGTTTTGGGGTGGAGGTATGTATTGGAGGCTGGTTATTAAATGTGCATTAATTTGATACCCACATGAACCTCTGGGTGGAGTTTAATGAGAAACCTTTTCCTCTTAAAGCTCAGCTTCCGAATCTTGGACCAGTTGAAGGTGTTGATTTTGGTGTGGCCCTAAAATACAATGACAGATAGCAATTATAAAACAGATAACTCCAGCAGCAGGCAATAGCTGATGTACGTACACCCATAAGTACACATCAATTGAATTTCAAAGGAATGCAGTCTTTAACATTTACATTGCTTGGCAATTGTAAAATACCTAAAGATTGGCTTATGAATTTTATTACTTTAAATAATTTTTATTGTTATTACAGTTTGGTACATTTTATAAACAGCGGCAACAGTAATATGATTAAAGCAATAAGCTATAAAAGCTGTGTGGTACAAGGATTTCACAAAGATTCCACTTCACATTATGCATAACACACAGTAAAGTTTAAATTAATACACAGCCTATCAAAGCTTACTGCTTTTATTTTAAACTCTGTGCTCTTCTGAGGGATCAGAGAACTTTGAAACAGGCTTTAAGTACTTAACTAGTTGCATGTACCTGAAAGACCTGCAGGCCCATGTGGGCTACAGCCAGGTTGATCTTGGTGCCTTCTCGATCTGCAGCCGGATGGAAGCGCACACCATACATCTCCAGTTTACGAGCAATCTCCAGAACCTGGAAATCTGATTCTGCTGGTGTCTGCCCACTACAAAAAAAGGATTAAAGACAAAAATTGCTGAGAATATGTACAACATATGTCCCTTTAGTTTCACAGAATCACCTCTTTTTTGATCAAAGCTAGAATATTTTACATTTATTAACAAATTACCTATTCATACAGTTTTTCTGATTATGGTTCACAAAAAAAAGAGGAGCGAAAGACTACACTGAACATTGCATGCCAGCTCCACATTAATATCAGGGAATCTCATTGGTTTGTGACTGTGTTTCATCATGATCCTAGTCACAAGACATGCAAGAACCAATAAGATTCGGCATTGATGACGTGTAGCTGGCATGGTGCCATGTTTAGCGTAGTCTTTCATACAAATATGTTTACTGTTTTGATCGCTAAATACACTCTTTTTTCATGTATTGTGTGTATTTCAACATATTATTACACATCAGAAGGCAATTATTAACCCCCTGGAATTGTATGGATTACTTCTATGAGAGAAGGATGTGATTTTGGAGCTTTAAAATAATAAGTTCCATTCTATATTTTATGAAGCCAGAGCCAGGTTATCATTTAATGTAACTCTGATTGTGTTCGGCTAAAAGAAGAAAGCTACATCCTCTTAAAAGGAGGCCGAGAAATTTAGGGGGAAAATATAATTTTTAAGTGGATTTATCTGCCACAGCTATTTGTGCACTATACAGGTTGAGTTCTTATGAAAATGTGTGATGGTGGCCATTACCACAGAGAATAACTAGTTTTTTTTTTTAAGATAACATTTGTGGTACAGTAATAGACAATGGAATAACAACTGAACAGTTATTTTATAAAGTACAATGAAGGGCATTTTTGTCATTAAATAAATAAACTTTCAATACAAATAACACTTGTTTTTGATTACATCTTGCAGAATCTCTAGGACACTGCCTCTCCCACAGTTTGTTTAATCAGAGATGATAATTAATTCCAGTAATTTTGTGCCACATTCTGGCTAATCGAGGGCAAATGTTGGAGCAGTGCCAGATCATCTGTGCACTCTAATTTTGCTCATCCTTTAAGCTGTACAATCTGCTTAAGCCCCTCCCCTTCCCTTGTGCCCCTATGGCTAATAAAGAGCCCTGAGCTACTGGATTACAATCACAGCCTCAAATAGGCTGACATGTCTAACCTGCTAAATCACCCTCACAGCTAGGACCTCCAAATATATGCACCAGGACTGCAACATTACAAAGAAAATAGTCAAATACACATATGACTGATATAGATATTCCCCATTGAATTTTTGAGATTTCTATTTTAAGGCTAGTGCCCATATTTTCTCTTATCTCAGCTAAATATGCAAAGACATATTCATCATAATTTTGCTCTGTCTGCTTGGCAACTAGCCAGACATGATGACTTGGGGCATTTGGGACAGACCAGAGATTGTTTGGGGAATCTGCATGAAACAATTCTAGTTTTTAGGTGGAAACAGTATCATGATTCATGAGTTAATTTCTTCTGTGCTTCCCTGTGCAAAACTTGACAATACATTCTTGGGTTGTTGTGGTTGGTTGTTGGGGAGTTGGTAGGTGGTTGCCTGAGTGTTCAGAGTAATTACTTACTGGCTCAAACCAAAGGACTCCAGTCCCTACCCAAACATCAACGATATTATAGTTCCCTACTAAGGCTCAGGTCTCTTCTTTAAGGTAAATTTATGTTTTTTTCCTACTTGGGTTTGAACCAACCCACCTGACTACAAATATGGACAATAGTTATAATAGTAATGTGCAAAACAACCTGTTTTGTTAGTTTAGTTGGTGAGCCATTTGAGTTACTTCATGTTAGAAAAATTCTTTATAATAAATTAGACAAAATTCACCAGCATATCAACAGATCGCATGTGTTCTTAAGGAAAAATGGCAGCAAAGCATAAGTGTTCAACATCAACTAAAAAATATTCAAAAAAAAGTCTTAGGAACAGTCCACCCTTCATTATTAAAAGTTTAAGCTATTTTATGTTTTGCTTTAGTGGGTCAGAATAAAATATCAATATAGATTTCCAAACATTTATTGCCATTAACTATATTAAGTGAGATTTTTATATGAACGAGTCCTACAACAGATGGTATGCACACACAAAGATTTGATCTCGCCATTGAGTCAGTCTGAGATTACATAAAGAGACAGAAAAAAATGAGACAGTCTAAATCCATAAGAACTATGACAACATCTCCAGGTCACTTCTCAATGTGGTGAAGCTTTAAATGAATGGCATTGAAAGACACAATTTGGAGAGTCTTTGGACTGTGTCTGTGAGTTTGATAAAGCCCAGCACGGGACATTACAAATTATTTGAGAATTGTGTCTCCATTGCAAAAAAAACTTACTAGTCAACCTCACAAAACCATCAGTTGGTTGTTGGACAGCTAATCAACCCTTGTATCCCAGAGTAAGCATTTCCAACAATGAATGTGCTGCTTTAACATTTCAGTGTCTCGTACAGAAAGTTGTCTGTCTTACATTATTACCATGTGTAACTGTTTCTGTGGGCTCTTAAAAGCACCTTTCAAGTATTTCCAAAGTTCAAGCAGAGAGAGAAACCGCAGTCCACAACTGCTCTAAATCCCTAAAACTGCCTTATAAACAACAATCACTTACACGCTATCAAGATCTCCACTCACTAAATAAACTCGGCAACAAATAGCAACAAACTGTCACTCATGGTATGTCGGGGAGTCTGTATTTAAAGTTCATTTTCTGTATCTCTGCTCTGCATCATTCCATACTTTGGCAAATGCTTTTAACCAGACTGACAGAGAGAAAGACCAACTTTCCTGACATATTGTTTTTAAACTGATTTCTGTAAGCTCAAATATTAGCAGCATGACAACAACATTCAAGAGAACGTTCAAGTACAAACTCTCACGTGTGTCTGCAGTGGAGTTCCATGATCTTCTCTTGTACGCGATCCTGAAATGGCAGCAATTTATTCGTCTTCAGAAACTCCCTGTCCGCTATGTCATCATAGTCACCGATCTCAGCTGTGGGTGGAAGGGAGACAAGCAAAATTGCTTAAAAATCCCAGAGGACATTGGACAAGGTTTGAGGTACACAATTTGATTTTGACGGACATACATACATTGCACCAAATGAGAAACCAGCAAGGCGGCTGTGTTTTCAGTACAGTTCAGTCTGCCATCTATTAGATCCCTCTTGATTTGCAGGGAAAACAGGTACCTGTAGTCAATGTATAACACATACTTACAAACATAATTTATATTGGCTTACTGTAGAATGTATGAATGGTGAATTCTGAACCTCATACCTAGTGAACTCCTCCTGAAGCTGACCAGGATCTGGAGGAAAGAACTTCACTGACAATCGAAAGGGTGTATTCACTGGCCCTATGGATAGCAAGCAAAAGCACATGTTCAAAGGCCTAAATAATCATCTGATCTCTGAAAACAACGCAAAACAGAAAGTGTACTTACGTCTGACTTGTTTCACTATGAGCTTGGTGGGTTCTAGCCAAACCTGTAGAAACAAAACAGTCCAGAGTAATATGACTGGCATTTCAACATTTAACCACCTTGTAAACTCTAAGCAATAAATAAAACTAGTAATTTTACACTTTTTTCATATTCTTACATCCATTTCTGCTCTTTGATGCAAGGATTTGAGCTGAAGAAAGTAACATCATGGTCACACATGACACAGATGAAAGCAAGTGATGGTGACCATACTTTGGTCAGAAGCATATTTTAGGTTTAAGGATTTTTGGAAAGTTATTATCAGCTGCTTTTCAAATGCGTCAGTGAAAATCTCTTCCTGAGAACTCAAACCTCTGTGCTTGCCCGTATTAAACACTCTTTTGGAGTCCTGTATCATATGTGGAAAGGGTCACAATATCAACATTTTTACGCTTTAAATTTCGTTATTCTTGATTAATTTTGATACATCAAAACCTCACATTATTGAAAACTTAATATTAAAATATTAATTTTCTGGTATGGCATGCAGCTGTTTTTTCCCTAAAAAAATTACTTGAAGGGATTTTCAATCAATAAACAAGCTGCAAAAAACAACAAAAATGTTAAGAGAAATGTTACAATTTCTTTTTCTTGACTTGATACAAAAGTACTGCTATTTCTGATATCACAAGATGTGGATGTACACTTATAAGTTCAAGTGTCTGCAGAGGTTGTAGAACATCTGGAGCTGATTATGATAAAAATGTACCTTTCTCACTCCACCAGCAGCTCCATACACTCCACTGATCTTTCATCCCTTACCAAATCATCACAAGCCCATACACACATTCACACACACAAACATTCAGATTGCACACCTGATTTAGCTTCCCCCAAATCATTTTTCTTGGCAGAGTGAAAAACAGATGGCCAACAGACCAAATCAAATAATAAAGCAAGAAAAAATAACTGTATAAATCAACTGACGCTCCCCTAGTAAACAGAACAGCCACATATTACTTGGGTAAATTATGATGCTGTTTTCTTTGAAGATGCATGCCCTCATTTGCAGGGGAAACAGAAATGCCACATGCCACACAAAATCACTCACCAAAAACAAATGATGAAACGTTTAGTCGTAGAAGAGTGGATTATATTCTCATACAGTACTGGTCAAAAGTTTGAAAGAATTTGACACTTGTGTCTTATTTTGAATTGAAAAGATTGTTTAAAATTACTATTGTAGACAAAATGTTGTGCCAACATATTAATTGTTTTTATTAGAAAATTACAATAAGAGTGGAGGATAGAGGATAAAGGAGAACTGACTTTAAAACGTCAGGATGATTCCTTAAGAAATTGGGTGATAAAATAT
>JAZGTJ010017595.1:0-11957 GCA_036877575.1 Botia almorhae
AGTAGACAGTGAGACAGATCTCTGGGGTTTGGAGTAGACAGTGAGACAGATCTCTGGGGTTTGGAGTAGACAGTGAGACAGATCTCTGGGGTTTGGAGTAGACGGTGAGACAGTTCTCTCACCTGCTGTTCTGCTGTGTGTTCTCTGGGGCTAATCTAAAGTTTAATCAGATGTCCAGTGTGAGGTGAAGCAGAGGTGATGTTTGAATCATTAGAGAATTATATTACAGACGTCTTTCAGAACCGTACAGTCCGCTGATGTCAGGAGGTGGTTTCAATATCAGGACCACGGTTCATATCCTGCCTGTCCTTCTGTGTTCTGCCTGTAGACAGAGATTCACACTGCTGCTTGTGAGAAACACATTTCTACCAGTTTCAGTGTTTAAAATCATTACTCATTCAGTGTAAGTTTATATGGTTTTGGCTCATAAGTGTGAATGCTTATGAAAATAAAGAGCAGTGTAAGGATCTCTCATGTGTGTGTAGCACAAACAGCTGCACACTGATGTTTAAGCTTTATTTAAATGAGCGTTTGCTTACGGATTGTTGTTGTGACTCGTCAGTCATTGGGTGTCGGTGCGACCCGTGTGTGAATGTTCTCTGCAGCCCAGCAGGCTCAGACTCATCGATAATCCTCCATAGAACACACAGCAGTAACTGCAGATAAGACCGCCACAAGAGCCCTTTGCTCCAGTCCACAGTATGCAATAAATCCAGCGGACAGCACTTTGGGCCGCGCTCAGCTCGTCAGAACAGGGTCAGTTGTACACTCAGCTGCAGAAGAGAGTCTAGAGGAATGGCAGAGGGGTTCTGTGGGCCAATGGTGTGTTGTGCTTTAAAAATACAGTAAATCATTTCTGAGAAACACCACTGATGTTTAAAATCAACACCCAAACAACCCCCCCCCTGAAAATGACAAACACGCTGACAGCTGGCAGACACGCCCCCTGTTGCTGATTGGCTACTAGAGTGTTGTGGTGATCAATGCACCAACAGCACGACTATGTGCAAACTGAGAGTCACTGTGTTTTGTTTTGACACAAATCTTCAGCATGTAGATGTATAATCACTTCTCTGTTATCTCAATCACTCAAACAGATTGTTCAGAATCTCTGTGAAATTTGTTCTATAATTATCTCAGAAAATCTCTGAGCGTGACAGGAGAGCAGGCATTGGTTCTGGTCCATTCTGTTAGCAAACGCAGGTATAGAGGCAGCAGATACAGCTGCACTGAGGCATCATGTTTGCTAATGCTGTAATTGGATTGTAGCTTGATCAGTAAACACATTCATTCTCAGGGCTGTGATTCATCAACAACACACTGCACAGATGTGTGAGATTTCTCACTGTCTCCGTGCTTACATACAAGTTTCCAACAACCCAGTGTCACAATCACAGTAGATCCCTTTAATGACCAAATAATTTCTCTTATACAGCAATGAAGTTAAATTGAAAACAGTCTGAGACTTGATCCACATTCCTGGTTCTGTGATTCCAACATCATCTCAGATTTTGCCAGTCCAGAGAAAAGATCTTTATAATATCTCAGTGGTTTCTTTTAGACAGAAATGATATGAAATCGAGAAGTAAATGAGATCTTGCCCCACATCACCTGCTTCCCCTCCACTTGTTTCAGACAAGATCTCAAACAGTGCCCAGATTTGCTAAGATAGCTGATAAAGTATTTGACTGACATGTCATGATATGACAGATATAAGACCACATGAGCTGAGCTGTGCAATTTAAATGAATTTTAAAGCTCCTGTTGTGTGTCAACAATTACCTCATGAGTTTGTTGTATTTGGTGTTAGGAGAGGATTTTCCTCTGACTGCTTGACATGCTGTTTTGTTGCCCTGCCATGAATCTTGTGTTTGGTGACTCTTTTGAAGTAATTCTAGGATCTGTTTAAGCTTTTATCTCTTATTTTAAAATAAACAGCTCACACCAAAATACAAAAGTAGTCACAAATGAACCTCTACACACATGGACACTATGAACTGTCAATGTATAAAGATTCGTAGCAGCATATATTACTGAGCACATGATGGTAAATACTGGCCGTGTGTTTAAGGTCATCTATTCCTTTAAAAGAAGCTCACCAAAGCAAGCTAGCAGAAGATGAAATGTATATAAATCAATTTAGAGCACTATACTTCCTGATTGCTATCAGGATGTGAAGAGACTTTTAGCCAGCATAAGATAAACTGTTTCTGTAAAAACTGGTCAACCCTGTCTTTAATATAATTCCAGCAGAAAGTGAAGCTTCATATGTGGTCTCCATACAGCAGCCCTGGAGCCCGTCTGTCTTTTATTTCTTCTCTGTTCTCCAGCACAGAACTCTTCCTGCTCTCCATCAAACTGTCAAGTACAGCAGACGCGTTCTTTAAAGCCATGTGACCAGCTATGCGCAGACACTGCGACGGTTATCTTCACCTCTCTCCTCCCGACTTCATTTCTACAGCCTGCTGTTAAAGTGTGTGCTCAGAGCTTTCACTTCCTGCTGGAGTCAGATGACTCTCATGTCTGGCTGTAGTTCACAGAAGCTCTTCTAACTGTTGGTGTGAAGGGCAGATGAGATTCTGTGTGCTGCCCGTCACCGGTCTGCTCTCACACACAACTATCACAGTGCTTTCTGAAAGATTTCAATTAGACATTTCTGCAGCTATACATGTTTGCACTGTTCCCCAAACCAGTGTGCAGTCTATCTAGGCAGCTGTGTCACTCTGTGTCACTGTGTCACTCCACATTTAACCTCACTGTGGAGAAACAAAATACTGTCAATGTAAACTTGTTTTAATCTTGTGGGTATTTTGATTCTTATTAGAATATCACCCAGTATGACACTCTGTCACTGCATGTTTAATAGTGATAAACGTGATTGTCCAGTCATATTTATTTATATATTGTTACCCCTTTAACTACCCATTTTATGTGCTTGATATGGTGTTCAGGTTTGTATTACTCTTGTTCTTCAATTAACAAAGCATCAAAACGTTAACATGTCGTGTAGTTAACTAAAATTAAATTGTCAACTGAATGTATAAAAATATGAATAAATTGAACAGCATATGCTTCTGTTTCATGGGGGAGAATTCAACAGTCTTTTCAGAAGCTCCAACTCTGCTTCGAGAATTACAACTGAATTTGAATGATAAATCAAGTATTTTGACCACAGCAGGCCTACAGTAATAAGAGTTCTCACCATGGTCTAAAATTGGCAGCGTTACTATATCAGTTCCATTATATCAAGCAGAATGAGGAAAAGCAGAATGTTTAGAGCTGTAAACATCTCATCCACAAACATGCTGCTGTGACACACATTTCCTGCAGTTTCACTGCGACACACACAGAAACTCGTCCTCACAACACTTGTTTTTCTCTGTCAGCATTTGTTGTGTCCCTCAGAGTCCTGTGATTGGCTTTTCTTAATCTGCTAGAAAGTGTTTCTCTAAAACAGCAATTAAAAAACAAAAAGCAGAAAAATTTCCCCCACCTGGAAATGATTTTCTTTAGTTCGTTAATGTTTTCCAAAGCTAATTTGCAATTAAATGTTTTCCACATAGTAAAGAAAAGGAGATCTCTTTAATGAACGATTGTTTCTCGGCAGCAGTAAGATTAAAGAGAGGTTTCACACTGTACTCAGATGTGTTGAAGCTGGCATTCAAAGGTCACAGATTTCAATATAAAATCAAAACATTCTGATCCAGTTCCTGCAGGACCACATGATCCGGCTGATTCGTTTTATTGTCTTGCTGTATGTTAACAACTGACTCATCTGCATCTGATCTTATTCCTCATAATGAGTTTTCACATAAACATTTCAGACAGTTGATGAGACAGTAAGAATTCTTCAGAATATCTACTGTTTGTCTCTCTTTCTTCACCTGTCCTCACCTACATCTGTACGCATGTAAAAACTCAACTGTCAGTGTGTGTATATGATGATTCCTTCTCAGATGTGCTGAGGTAAAGCATTATATCACAAGAAACACAATGACTCTGTTGCTAGGAGATGGGATAAATTAGCAGGTTAATGGAATGAATCGGATACATGATTAACTCCTCTAATTAAAATGATGTTGGAACAGAAAGCAGAATTTTCCCCTCACTCGCGTCCCTCACAGTCATCATTTCTCAGGGCTGCAGGGAAATGAAGTTGTGTTTCAAATGAAGACTGATGAACAAGACTTCACTGGATTTGTGAGGTTCATTACATTGAATCTGTCTTGTTTTCTGTGCAATAGCAGTGATAAAAACTAAGATGTAAATAAGATTTTACTGCTGCTGTTGTTATACTGAAAATACAACTGTAAAAATCAGCTGTGGCTTGTATTGTGCTTTTTGCTGTTAGAGGACACTGTTCACAGGAATCTTTTAGTAAACATGCTGAGCAGAGCACAAATTCGGCTCTGTGTCAGACAGAATGCAGCACCCTTTCAGAGAACATGAGCCAACAGGCTCCAGGCACTCACCATTATAGTATAGAGTGTGTGTGCTGCATTGTGTTGAGAAACCACACAATTTCAAGTAAGCTAATCAACAGCCGAATATTAATCACAGTTACAGTGCAGTCATGCAGGAATAATATGTTCTGGTGGCTCTTTTGCTGTTGTGGGAACTTTATGCCTGTCAGAGGCGCTAGACAGAAACATTTCTCACAGCTGTTGTCAATTTCAGATATATGAAAACAAATGTGATGATTCTGACGCGTGTAAACATGCCAGATCTCTGCTGGGCTGCTCACTGGATGTGGCTGCATTTCTCAGGGTGATTACAAACGCTGTCTGACAGTTAAATATTGTTTTGGACTGCTGGATAAACAGATCTGCTGCTTTTCTGACAGTGTAATTGGGCCTGTGGTGTTCTGACGCTACTGAACTGAGTTTTAATACTTCCATTGAGGAAATATTGAGGTCAACGGTTAAACAGTGACACAGTGTAATTTAGTAAAGAAGTCAGGAGGTATAGTTGTGGATAGCTGTGGTTTGTGGTCACACATCTAGTTGAAGATCAGGGATTGTGTGTCTCTTGTGACTTTATAAACTTTTGCTTTACTGTTTCATCAAAGTGAGTCATGTGTGATGAGTGATGAGGCATCGAGTCATTTGTAGAGGTGAAAAGTTCATTCATATCATTAAAATAATTTACGTGTGATGTTTAATGTGAAATGTTTCGGTTTCTATTAAGATCTTATCTTGGTCAATCTGAGCAGTACTGGAGACATTGTTGAGATCTCCTGAATTCTAGAGGGGGCATGTGAGATACTGGGACCCACAGAAAGAACATCTTCACGTCAGGAGACTAGCCACGTCTATCTGAGCTCCTTTTTATTTCATTTGATATTTTCTAAATCTCATTTTTGTTTTACAGGCGGAAACAGATGATTGACATCAGTGAAAATAAACTGGATGTAACTGAGATCAACTATAAATGTACAATTCTGTGCTCTAGTTAGTTACACACAGTAGCATGTTGATTTTCTGTAGCAGATATAAACTTTGACCAGTGTGTTCACACTCTAAATGAAGTGAATTACATGATGATGATGTCACTTCCTGGCAATATTGCACATTGTACACTGTGCCCAATGTTTTCCTATGGAGGAATGACTTCCTGTATAACAACAGATCTGACGTTACACTGATTGTGGGTCTGTCCAGCTGAGAACACAAGAAGAGCAGATGGTTCTTCTGGATCTTGGACTGAGTTATAAAACACTTGATGTGATCACACACACTTCAGTGTCACTGGAGAAATGATGGTGGTGCATGAATCACAGATTTTTGCTTAATACTGTTTGGATGGAGCTAGAACTGAGTCCAGAGCCAGAACCGCACTGGTCCAGGAGTCCAGAGCCAAAACCGCACTGGTCCAAGAGTCCAGAGCCAAAACCGCACTGGTCCAAGAGTCCAGAGCCAGAACCGCACTGGTCCAAGAGTCCAGAGTCAAAACCGCACTGGTCCAAGAGTCCAGAGCCAGAACCGCACTGGTCCAAGAGTCCAGAGCCAAAACCGCACTGGTCCAAGAGTCCAGAGCCAGAACCGCACTGGTCCAAGAGTCCAGAGGGAAATTAATGCAAATGAAGTGTTTTATAACTGAGAGTCGGTCTACTAGTGTGAAATGCACTAAAAATAGGTGAGAGAGAAACAAAAGGGTGTTTCAGTTAGCATTGCCTTTTGTGTAATAGAACTGCATATTTTAATGTTTTCAGAGGATCATGCCACTGTCTTCACAGTTGTGGGTGTTTGGGCATCGCTATAACAGTGGCTAAGGTTTTCTAATTGACTGCCAGTACATTATTTTACACTTGCTCAGGCGTGATCTATCTCCTGTGTTTTAGTTGAATGTTAGGAGCACCACAGTGTGTACGGCGGTGTAAGTGTGGGTTTGTTTAAAGACAGAGAACTGCACACACAAACACACGAGCGTCTGCTGAATCCAGGCAGTTATACCCCTAAACACTGAGAGCACTCCTGTGAAATGCAGACGCAGGCCGTCTGCCGACACTGTGTTCTGTGGTGTTCACTGTTTGCTGCTGTGTGGATGAGCAATGACAGGTTTACTGTTGTCAGAGTTTGGGCTGCTCAGATTGGAGGGGATCTGGCGTGATGCAGTGCTGTGATGGGAGGGGCTGTCCCACTTTCAGGCAGAGGCTCATGGGAAGAGATTCTGTGGGCTTCCTGTCAGCGGTAAACACAATCTAGCTAGGCGCTCGGCAACCAAGACAGTGTTGCCATGGGAACAGGCCTGGTTCTACAGTTTCTGCAGCATGCGTTAATATGCGCGTACAGTTTCTGCCCTTGACCTCAAAAAAGTCTAAAAAGAGCAGAAGGATGGACAGGGGACGTGTGATGACAGATGTAGAGCAGGAATGAGGTGATGTGAAGAAATGAAGAACATTTATACACATGACACAACGGTACAGAATATAAACAGTGTTTCTCGTACACAGATGTGCACAGACAGTCTGAAGTGAACGCTGTATCTGCTCTTCTTTCCAGAGAGAACATGTAAAACATCATGATGACATGAACTCTGAGATGAATTCATATATTATTCACTTCATAATTCAGATGAGAGCTGAAGCCACAGTCACTACACGCTCAAACAAACAAACATTCTTATCTGAACTCAATATTCTCATGTCATTGTGAGATCAGGCTCAGAGTATCTATGACAAACCAGAGACACACAAACGATTGAAGCGATGAGATACTATCACAACACTTGTGTGTTTCAGTGGCATTTCAATCACAGAATGTGTGCTGTTCTTCTCCAGGAGAAAGTTGAAGTGTCTGGAGACAGTTGAGGCTGAATGAAAGGAAAGACTTGATGATTCTACACAGCAACTCTGGGTAATGTTGATGAATACAATCCCTGTGTGAGGAGAAAACAAGCAAACGAGATGTCTATACTGCGTGTCATACTACAGCACATGTCATATCTTTATCTGCTGCTGTAGGTTCTTCATAGGACAGTCACAACCCAGAGTTTACAGTCAGAACTTCACTAGAGGTTAATACTCATTACACAGATAAACAGCCGTCAGTGAGAATGTCACTCAGTGGTCAAAGATGGAAGATTTCTGTTTATGACATTTGTCTCAGACTCATGCAGGTGTGTTTGTAAATGTTGTGGAGCTGTAGGAAAGGATTTGGGCAGTGTTGAGGAGATTATGGTGTGTTTGTAAGCCATGTGCCGTGAGATTTATCAGAATGTGACCCGGGTCTTTTCAGAACCGCTGACCCAGACAACAAAACCTCTTCTGAAGACTCGCCTCAGAAACATGAGCTGGGCTCTCAGCAGGACAGGCGGGATAAGAGCGCTGAGCCTCCAGATATGGAGAAATAAAGCAGCAACAACAGGTTGAATTGTGTGCTGAAAACAGTATGAAGATAAGATCTAGCGTTTCATCAAACTCCTTTACAGGCCTTTTCCCACATGTTAAAAAATGGATACGCTAGAATACAGAGGAAAGCTGAGTCCATTAAACTTGCCTAAAGAAAATCAGTCTGACAGGCAGATTCAGTGCAGAGAGAGCAGACGAGTGTTGAGCTGGTGGAGGACAGAGCAGATCTTTCTTCACTCTGAGGTAGAGATGAACTCTGATGTATTTACGGGTCAGACAGATTCAGTGTGGTGGTGAAAGAACATGTTTTACACCAGCTGTATGTGTTTCATTTGAAGACATGCACAGGGAGATCATGAAATAAAAGCATATAAAGAGTGTGATCATAATTCACTCTGTTCACACCCGACTCTCTCATTCAGACTTTAGGAGAACATTGAATAATGTTCTGCTATCATATTATGTTGTTTTCTTTTTAAAATGTTTGCCACAGTAGTTCATGCAGACAGTGTTTCTAGCGTGTAGCAGCTCTGACTGTAGGGATGTCTGGTGTATTCAGGTTGTCTCCTGTAGCTCAATATAAAGGCTGTAATTACAGGCGGTTTGTTTTGAGGCAAACACACAGAGACCTGAATAAACAGAATAAACTCTGGGTGAATTACCGTCCATATCGACAGCATGACACTCACCAGCACACACACATTGTTACCAGATTAGTCACACAGACCCATAAAGAATTCAGATCAGTTCTGCTCTACATTTCCCTTTCACACTGACTGTGAATCTGTTTCTGTTTATCAGAGTTTTGTAGCTGTCAGTCTGTTACTGTACTGTAGCTTTAAAACAGTCTATATGTTAATGTGTTAACCTGGTTATCTTTCAGCAGCTCTAAGCATGTACAGTGTTTCTCCTCTGACATTCAGCTCTCATTGGTGGTGTTTATGTAGCTGAGCTGCGGTAGTTCTACAGTAACTCAACAATGACAACACAGATTATCTTCAGAACTCACCCAAAACAAACATCTTGGCACATCTTTGGCATTCTTCCTCTGCTACACACACACTTTCTCTCAGGCTCTGCTCCAAATGCAGTGAGCTGCCTGGCTGTCTGCTGTTTACTTAGGCTGCTACCTTTTAATGCAGCATCCAAACAGAAATCATATAAACAGTGTTATCTCATTTTTAAATGGATGAATTGGATCTGTACATTTGTATAGGTTTGTTGAAATATATTGCAAGTCAACACAGGGGCTTGCAATATATAAGGGGGGGAAAGTTAGGACAATTCTAAGGGCCCACACCCTTTAGGGGCCCCCAGAGATCTGCTTTATTAGTAATAACACTACTAGGGGGGCCCAACCTCATATTTTGTCATAGGGCCCAAAATTGCGAGCGGCACCCCTGAGTCAACATTTCCCTCTACCATACTGAATGGTAACTTGTTGCAATGCATGATGGGATTGCTTCTCTGTGAATGATGCATGTATGGCTTTCTTATCATTTGACCAAGACGGTGTTCTAGAAGGCAGCCTAATGTAAACTGTTAAAATGACACAGACTTATCTTGGTAACTCTGGAATTCTCCTTGACGTGTACTGTGATGGATCAGTTTTGAAATGGTTGCTTCTGATACTCTGATATAGCAGATGGCAGATATAATGCCGATTTAGACAGCACTACTAATTGCTAATATAAATATACTGCTGATATAAACAGAATAATTATGCCGTCCTCCTTTCAGAACAGACTGTGTGGGGGAGGCACACACACTGTATGATGATGTACAGTGCTCTCCATGTATGTTTTTCTTTGCTCTGTCCAGTCAATCAATTGTGTGTGTGTGTGTGTGTGTGTGTGTGTCTGTCTGTCGAATGTGACGCACAAGCAATGGCTGATTTATGTGAACTGATTGACGTGTAATTTTTTAAAGGTCCTGATCACACATGGTCTCTCTACAGTAATGTACCAGTAAAGACAGCATGTTCCCTGAATGTGAGTTTCTCTCTGTGAGATGTGTAAGTTAATTTTACTGCAGGCAATTGTTTGAAATCAGTAATTGTGTCAAGTGTACTACACACTGTTATGCTGTATCGGTCTGTAATCTGCTACAGTCATGTGTGTGCAGTTAGACGGTGATGTTTGGTAGAACGATTGAATGAAGTAAACATTGGGACAAAACTGATGAAGCATGACTGAGGGAATGAGTGGCATCTGATCTAAGCAGACATCATTACAACTGCACTAACTTTCACTGCAGTACAGTATCAGCTAATGCTTGCATATGAAATATACATGATCTCAGCTAACAGGGAATGGTCTCAGAATGTTAGCTGTTATTCTCTCAAAGTTATCAAAAAACCTTGGGGAACATTAGTAGAACTTTTTTGACATTGTATACATCAACAACAATCATTCTTAAGCTGTTGGAGGAACTTTTAAAAATGTTACAAAATTAAAAAATGACTAACATTCTTATAACCACGCAATAATGGTAATACAGCATCTAAAACACTGTTCCTAGAACATTCAAACTTTTTTTTATTTGTTTGTAAATGTTAAAACATGCCCTTACAGCCTTAAGTTGTTAGCTGGGATACAGTTTGATCTCTAGAAAGCAATTCTTTTTGTCTGTGCATCTTTTTGTGTATCTAAAATAAGATTTTCAGATTTGAAACAGCTTTGCTGTGACTGGCAGAGGTCACACATATAAGCACAGCTGTATAGAGCTCAACTACACTTCTGTTTATCTGCTAACATCTTCTTATAAGAATATTCTCTCCCAAGGCTTCATGTATAAAAACACTCTCTCGATCTCTCGATCCTCAGATCGTTCTTTCAGATAGTAAATGATGAACATTCTCTTTCTGCCAGCCTTTCTGTACATTAACATGCTAGTAATCTAAACATGCTACAAAAACAGTATGAGCAGTTTGTAGCTGGTTTACTGCTGGTTCAGCTTAGATCAGTGAATCTCAGCCTCACACACACTCAGTATTAAACTCTAGAGCTTGGGATGTGTATTTGTTCCAAAATACATCTGTCTTTCTTTATATATCAAAATATAGATTTATATATAGAGAGAGTTTTATTACATGCAAATATCAGCCTAGAAATGATTGTCTGAACTCTTCCTGCCCCTTTAATTTGCTGATGCGGTGGGCGTGACCGCTGAAAAGCTTTTATAGACACTTTTCTATATATAAAGAGTGCAGGATTATTAGATTACAGCTATTGAAGAGCATTGCATGCTTGTCAATGGGATTAGTCTGGATTTTAATGTCAGCCGCAGGACAGTGGAGCAAAGTGTAGCATGAGTTCTCAGTGAATACTGTAGATGAGGAAGATACGATGAAGAGAAAGAGAGAGTCATGAGAGTGATAACGTTCTATAAGATCACTCTGCTTAACTGACCCAGAAGAGCTCTGATGTCACTCAGTCATTTTACAATAAATGTGTAGAGCTATAATATGAATCATATACAGCTCAAAATGATCTCTTTTGTAAAACAGCTAGATTTGTGTATAATAATACACATATGTAGCTCCATATGTAGCTCATTCCTAGTGTCATGTAAACATGTTGAAAATCAGTGGACAGGGTCTGAGTTTAACATGTTAAGCTGTTTTGCAGTTTATTTAGTAAACTGATGCTGTCTGAATATTTTTTATTATGTTGTATTCCAACCGTCAACCTGCAGTTTGTAGTTTCCTTACAGCTCTGCCTGGAGAGGAGAGAGGAACACAAATCTACATGATGAGTTTCACTGGGGGATTGAACACACTTGGCTCTGGTTGTAGTTAGACTGAAACTGGGTTATCTTCTGCTGACAGTGTGAAGTGAGTTTATAACTGTTTGGCCCCCAGACATGTGAGCATCTCTCACAGGTAACGGTTCGGAAAACTAGATGTCTTAAAATGGGAATGAAGCCAAAGTCTTCCAGGGCTAGTCTGTAGATTCCATACACTATACCGGATCTCTTCTCTCTCTGTGCTGTGCACATCCTCATCCTCTGTTTCCTGTCCCTGGCCTGTTTTGAGCTTTGGTCATCGGTTGTGACTCTGTTGAGAAGCTCCTCAGAGTTCTGGCAGTCTGTCAAATACTGAAGTCAA
>JAZGTJ010017596.1:0-11957 GCA_036877575.1 Botia almorhae
TGTTATTATGTAGGAGAGAGATTACCGTAAATAATGCTGCAATTTATGATTATCATATTGATGAAGGACTGTATGATCGCCATCATAATTCACTGCTTAGCAGTAACTCCCCGGCTAACACGGAACCTTCTTAGAACGTTGGCTAACATTCTGTAAACGTTCTCTCAAAGTTATCAAAAGCATTGTTGCAGTAATGATAATAGAACTTTTCTTAGCATCATATATATCAAAACATTACTTTTAAGTTGTATGTGGAACATTTCAAAAACATTAAAGATTTAAACAGTGTTTGAATAACATTCTTATTACCAAACAATGTTAATAACATCTAAAAAATTATAACATTCTTGTAACATTCACAAAACTTTTTTTACGTTTTTGTAACTAAATGGAAACGTTAAGGAAACATTCTTTAAACTTAAAACAAATCATGCGTTATGGTTGTGAACACATTGGAAAACTCAATGTGGTTATGTTTCCTGTCGTCTGAAGGACAGGCAGACAGCAGAGGTGCTGTGATGCAGCGACTCACAGATATGAAAATGTTGAGCAGATTCTCAAGAGTGGGAAGCTGAGGGATGAGTTTCTGCACGACTTTACTGAATGCCTCGAAAATAGAATGATCGTAGATGCTCGTCAGATAGAAGCTGAAACAGATCAATCAGATCAACAAACTCCGACAACTTCAGAGAATAAACATTCTGACAACCGCGTATGATCTCTGAGTTATGACACAAACCTTAAGTGTATTCGCTCTAAAGCAGCGTCAGCGAGATCATCGTTTGCTCGCTTGTGTATATCTCTCTGTTTCTCAATCTTGTGGTCGTCTGACAGGCCGTCCACCTTGTGGATAAACACCTCAAAGTTGATGTCAGGGTTGACTTTGTAGGCCCTTGTGACAGTGAGGTGAAGCCGACTCAACGCCTCCACATAATCGTCCTACAGAATCGAGACAGTCATAATGTGTTTAGAAAGATTCAAATATAAAGGAACAGAAATTAGCTTTAAATTAGTACTTAAAGACATTGTAGGCAATTTCTAAGAGGCTAGCAATAGCAAGCTAGCTTTAAAAGCATAAGAAAGCCACGCCTCCTCCAACACATGAAAGCATACATAGTTTACAGGCAAGTAGGATATCCTATCATTGTATTCAGGCCGAATGAAATGATTGGACAAACATTTTATGGTCCTGCACCTTCCACAGAAGAGATATATTTATATAAATATATTCAGACCACTTAGTGATTGTTATCAGGATGTGAAGAGACACTTCAACCAGCATAACCAAAAATGTTCCTGGAATATATTGCCTATCCTGCCTTTAAAAGATGGTTGGTTGGTTGGTTGGGTGGGTGGGTGGATGGATGGATAGGACAGACAAACAGACTGATCGACTGACAGACAGATACCTGTGAGTCTATCACAAAGATAAGAGCCCCGGTCCCACGAAATATCATCTCATAGTCAAATGTGGGGTCGAAGAAATCAATCTGACCCGGGAAGTCCCAGATCTGGAAGCTGACGAAGGAACTGTTGGATACATCTTCTCGACAAATCTTGTTGGTGCTCTCCAGGAACAGCGTCTCGTTGGGGGACATCTTGTGGAACACAACTTTTTGAATGGAGGATTTGCCACTGCGCCGCAGGCCCATGAGCAGGATACGAGGCCTTACCTCAATGCTGAACGGATCACTGAAGCCCAGCACTGTACAACAACAGAACACAGAAACACTGGCTGAGGACATGCAGAATTAATCAGTTAATCAGAAACCAAACTCAAGATTCTAGCAGATCACCAGAGCCTGAACAAACAGCAGTAAAATTACAAGCAACAGCGTTTCAAAGCTGGTTCCTAATACTGTACATTCAGATTCAGGTTAATTGAAAACTAACTATAGTGTAATAGTATAGTGTGTATTGCAGGGTACAGTATTGTAATGAAGATACAATTTATTTAACAGAAAATAAAATAAGCATTGTAAACATTTTAAAGGGATAGATCACCCGACATGATTAACTTTTCCTCATGTCATTTTAAACCTGTACGACTTTTTTTTGCCTCTGAGGAACACAAAAGAAGATATTTTGAACTATGCTGGTAACCAAGCAACAGTGGCACCCATCGACTTCCATTATACGGACACAAAACCACTGAAACATTTCTCCAAGTATCTTCTTTTGTGTTCCAGAGAAAAAACTTTTCATTTTTGAGTGAACTCTCTCTTTGAAGAACTTCATAATTTAAACTCAATAAATTGATTTTATAAATTTACAATAAATGCCACTATTCTTTTAACACATTTTAAAATGTTTTAAAGTGTTCAGAAACGTATTTGGGCCTCTGCATGTTACTATCTATACAGTGTTTATATAGTTTAGTTTACAGTTTACTTCAGAAGAACTGGAACTGTTTGCCCTGGAGAGCCGCATGTCCTCTGGGAACTGACTTCAACAGAACACAACAACACCTGATTAACAAGCTGCTGTCAGGTGTTCTAATCACATCTGTCAGGTGTGCTGCCGTCTGGACCAAACAGCCTGTGTTGGCTTTCCTGAGGAGTGAAGCCATGTGTTCTGACCCATCTCTAAAAATAACCCATGACAGTGTAACCCAGTCTAAACCCAGAAGAACTGTGGAAACATCTCTGAAATGTTTGGAACAGCAAACCTGGAAACCGCAGCACGAAAAAATGCTTTAAAGTGAGGACGGAAAAAAAAAATAAAAATGACATAGTGGATTTGAATGAATATAGCAATTAAGTTTTATTAATGTAACCAAATCAATATTGGCTGTGACCGTCCTGTATAAAACATTTGTACTTTGTAAACTTACACACCGTTTTTGAGGTAAATTTGTTTCATTGTTTTATTGGTGAATTGTCGAACCCGGCTAACAGTTTTAGGTTGTAAGAACGTTTCCCAATGTTTCCATTAAGTAACAAGAGCTGTCAAAATGTTTCATTTTTAAAATGTTCCATTAACTACTTTATAACGTTTTTGATATATGCAATACATGACGTTTAGAAAGGCCTATTAATGTTACTGCAAGAACATTTTGTAATAACTTTGAGAGAACGTTTAGAGAATTTTGAGAGAACGTTCCCTGTTAGTTTCCCTGAGACTTCTGCACAGTACTTGAGAACAAGCTCTAGTGTTTACTGAAAATAGCTGCAGCTCCTAACTGATGTTATAGAAATTGACGCTAAACACTGAAACTGACGACAAACAAGAGCAAAAGCTTTTATTCTGAAACCTCATTTTACATTCCTACTGCAATTATTACATTAAAAAACTGCATTGATTCATTTTCTAATGCACACACAATATTTAATATAGTAGAACAAAAATGACCATTACGTGCTAACAGGGAGCGCTCTCAGAACATCGGCTAACGTTCTCTAAAAGTTCTCTCAAAGTTAAAAATTTTTTAAATTTTATAAATCTTATCTAAAAGGTTATGGTTAAATTGTTAGTGGAACATTTTAAAAACGTTTCGGAGTTTATAAAGTTTGAGTAACTTTTTGTAACAAATATTTTCTGTTACCTAATGGAAACGTTAAGAAAACATTCTTACAACCTTTTTAGCTGGGTAGCAAGTTCTGTATGAGATACACATACTGTACCATCAGCATGAGGTTTACAGAGTTGGAGGTGTAATGAGAAATGTTAATCCTGKAGGTYTGAATCATGTTACGGGAGTGACCGGTGGAGATGATATGTGTGTGTATATTAGGGGAATGATTGGTGGAGATGATGTGTGTGTGTACGGCATTCCACTGGCCTCATATCACATGCTGCAGCGCATTTGATGACGGTGACCTTGCTCACTCTCAGCCGAGGAATGCGCGCTGCTTTTGGAGAGCCAGAGAGACACTTGAGGTCTCAAAATACAGACTTAGGAATTGCGGTGTTTACATACGCACCTAACTGGGGCGCCACATAGTTAAGAAGTGCCATTATGTGGCTGTTTAATTAGTAAAGGCTTTAAACATAAGACACAAGGAAAGCTTCACATGGCTGACTTCACAAGCAGACCCTCCGAGACAGGTTTGGGAACTACGGAACGAGTTGTAAACAATGCCTGGTTTAAAATAAAACTGCGTACTGAGAAAACTCGCCTACAGGTTAGGACTGAAGGTTAGATGAAGGTCAAATAGTTAACTTGATTAAACTCTCTCCAAAAGACCTAAATCCAAACAAACTGCTGACAGATATCACAAACTATCTCCCAGCCGCACCTCAAATGAAACCACATGAGACGAGAACACCCTGCACCCTTAAATATTGCATTCCTTATAAATAATCACCACGTTAATCATAGTGTCCACCAAAATGCCATAGTAACCGCAATTACATTGTTGCTACCTAGAAACTACAATGAACGCATATAAGATCTCTTTAAAATATCACAAAAAGCTCTTCCTCGTATTTTTCTTTTATTTGTGGGTTATACTATTAAGGCGATGATATCTGTAATGTAAAGGAAACGAGACGCGTGCGAAACACACAAACTCAATGAAAAGTATCCGCGCACCTCCTTCGTCGCAGCCGCAGTCTGCGTCCCCGTCCGTGAACGCGTCAAAATCATCACCATCCTCATAATAATCGAAGACCAGAGCTTGATGCTCCCCGTCCGCGTCGCCGTATTTCCCCTCGCTTATCATTGTCCGACTCTGAGACATTTAATCTGCCAAACTTTTCCACATTGTCACTTGATATGCCCGCGCCATAGTGAACTTTCACCTCCCCTCTCTCCTCCGTAGCGAGGCGCGCATACCAGCCCGCCTGCGTGAGAAATCACAGCACACTGCCACCATTCATCACCGGCAGAACCATGTGATAGAGTCTCGTAAAGTTACACTGCCAAAGTGCTTGGTGAGGGAGGACGCTTCCCTTCCCTAAACAAAGACGCCATGCATGCAGTCGCTGTACGTGGCCGTGGGTTTTGGGAGATGTAGTTCTTTTTGTCACGCAAAGCATACACGTGTGGATTATTTTTGGTTTGTTTGTTTATTGAGTGTCGTTTAGTGTATAGTGTATGTTCATGAAGTGTATAATACATTCATACTAGCTTTATTTTATCGTTATTATATTTCTGACTGACTCGTGAAGTCGTGTGCACTTTGTGTGCACTTTGTGTGTGTGTGTGTGTATGTATTTATTTAGTGTACTTTCTCATGCTTTCTGGTAAAGTACTTAATACATTAATAGAAACGTTTTATCGTGTATTTTTCGTTATTATATATCTGACTTAACAGTGTACGCACAAAAGTACACATATAGATAATGTATTTATTTACTGTACCTTTTCATGCCTTCGTAAAGTATATAATACATTTATATTAACATATTAACATTATTCTATGGCTATAGTGTTAATCTGACCCCATGAGCGTGCACGCTTTTGTAAACCGCAGAGTGGCGCTATAAGAGCTTCGATTTAGCACTCGGTGTCTGTTAATGGAGATTTCAACATATTCACAAACTCGCTCTTTTCCATTATAATGATCTACATGGCAGATATGGATTATTTTCTCAAGCGAATCGTGCGCATGCGCTCTCAGACTCTTTCTTATTATATACAGTACACAGATTCAGTCCTGATGGTCCCTCATTAGGGCCTTACATTCAAATAAGGGAGCCAATCGATGCATTGCGTAATATGGACAATACGTCAATATTTAAACGCCTTTGTCACGCATATACATCGGTGACGTCATATTGTAGCCCCGCCTATTTTGACCTTCTGTAATGCATCTGCTTGTGTGTCCTGCCACAAAACCTGCACACTGACCGATGCTGGTACTCTCCTGTGGGGCTGGATGCAGGTGAGCACGTGACCTTTCCAGCTAACAGAATGTTCTCAGAACGTTGGCTAACGTTTTCTTAAAGTTCTCTCAAAGTTATCAAAAATGTCCTTACTTTAGTAGAACTTAATTTAATGTTAAATGTGGTAAATCAAAAACAATATTCATACGTTTTGACGTTTTGAACGTTCCTGGAACTTTCAAAAGAACATCTGTAACATTTTGTTACTTAATGGAAACATTTTGGAAACGTTCCTACAACCTAATATTGTTAGATGGGTCCAAATTGAATTAATTTGAATCCACCTCACTTGACTGTTTTCACTGCAGTACTGTATGATTCAGTTTTCACTTCACTTTATTACAGATCATTTTAAAAGGAGCTTCATATCTGTCCTGGTTTTTCATTTATATATAAACAGAAGATCTAGTTTGTTAATGTAGGTCAGTTACACACTGTTCAGTGCTGAAAACATATGCTGACACAATACAACTGCCATCTTGTATGATTTCATATTTCAATAAAACTGTGAAAAAGTTAAATACTTTAAGTTCTACCACTGATCCACAAATCTTCAATCATGGAAGAGTTTAACAGCGTGTAGAAGTTCACCAATGAAGAAGAGTTCATTATTTTAAGATCTGTGGGTTTTGAGCATCCACGGACATGAAAGATTAGAGGCTTTTCTTGACATCCCGACTTAATCTATTTGTTGTATCATATAGGATTTACATTCCCAATTCTTTAACATCAAATGGTCATGTGTCCTGCTTCAGCATGCTTTTGGTAACATTACATTAACATTGCAACAATTTAACATTAGCACGCAATAGTTGGCATAAACTAACAATGAACAAAGATTTATTAACTTTAAACAATAATTTTTCTGATTTCATTTTTTTATTATCTCAATTTCTATTTATACTGTATATATTAACAGTAAGATAATGCATCATACGGTAAACTCCCGTGAGGGTTTATTGTAGCTTCTACAGAGCGTTTCTCCATCTGCTTTAACATGTGGCCCTCTGCAGCTGTTAGATCACACATATGGGACATCCTCCTAAACCCTCCCATGACATCAAACAGTCTTACTGTCGCTTGCCTTTACTGCACGTTTGATTCGAGCTTTTTATGTGTTCTTTGTTTAATGCGCATTTTTAATTTCCCTAATGCCTTGATGTTACTGTATGCACTCAAAATCACGCCTCACTGATCGTACCAGACATGTGGCCCTTTCTGAAAGACACTCATACCAGTTGTTTTGGTTCAAATGTAATTAAAAACTCTGTACAATTTAACCATTTCAGTTTTCATATTTTCCTTCGAGGTAATAAAAGAGGGTCATATTGGCACACAGAAGCTGGATATAAACCCTCTAAATAAAAACAAGCGCTTAAGTCATAGAGATCTGATGAGTTTCAGTCTTATCCAGATATATTATCCTGAAAAATATCATATATATTATCCTTGCGCATTTGCTAGACCTAGAATAAAGATTACAATGAATTACGAGGGATTACCCATGTGACTTTTAATGTCTGTAAAGCCAGCTGGCCATACACTCTGAGTCTGTAAGCCCCTGCCTAAATCAGGAATACAGTATGAACAGAAATGTTGTGGTTTCATTCAATTAAAAGTCCAAAATGATAAAAATATTAAAAACAGATCATTTTATATGTTTTATAAGATACTGGTTAAATGCAGATGTTGGTAATATAGGAAACAGGAGCACTTACACTTTTGTATGTATTTAATTTCCCAGTAGTATGAAACTCTTTCGCTTGTTACAACGGAACTGTATGAGGGACTAATCCATATGACATCATATTTTAAAGCATTGCCAAAGAGAATATACGTAGTGTCGTGTGTAGTATATTTATACAGCATTATCAGCAGATCATTCGATCTGATGTTCTTTGAACAGGAAGGAAACACTGCCTTGCTTGAGGTATCATAACACGACTTCGCTTCATGTGTGAAGCTGCTGGTCAAAGCTGGAGCAGGTGTCCGTGTGAGGAACAAAGTATGTAGATTTCAAGGGTATTATTTTTCGAATTCTTTGGGGATTAACCCAGATGTTCTTTAAATGTTGGTTAACAAACCTTTTGTTTTCTTTTATAAAGACAGGAAACACAGCACTGCATTTAGCATGTCAGAATGGACAGTCACACGGTCTGACGGCTGATACTTGCTGGATCTCTGCCTGACTGCAAAAACAATGCATGTGAAATCTTTTAAATGACATCATCACAGCTAAACCCAGCTAACAGTTTTAGGTTGTAAGAAAAATTCTCTAATGTTTTCATTAAGTAACAAAAAACTACAAATGTTATTTCGTTAAAAATGTTACATAGGTTTTTAACTTTTTAAAATGTTCCACTAATGCTTAAAAATAATGTTTTGATATATATAACGTTAAAAACATTTTACTAAAACTACAAGTTTTAGTAAAATTTACTACAAGTTACTGCAAGAATGTTTTGATAACATCGAGGGAACCTTCAGAGAACATTATCCGATGTTCTGGGAATATTTAAATATGACTGTAGAGAAATTATTCTCTCATTCCAGGCAGGTGACACGTGTTTACACATTGCTGCTTGCTACAGTCACATGGTCGTGATTAAGATTCTTTTGGGTTCTTCTGGTTCCACAGCTGAGAGAAACCAGGTCAGGTCCTCCAGCAGTCGTTGTGATTCGAGTCTGTCAGCAGTAATGATCCAATGTTTCAGCTTTATTGTTCTGTGTGACCTGGTTTCTGAATTATTCTCCGTCTATGAGGTTAATGGAAAATGATGCCATACACAGTAACAAGGAAAAGTCATTTGTACATTAATGCATTTAGCAGACGGTTTATTCAAAGCGACGTACCGCACATTTCATCTATACACTTTTATCGGTATGTGACCCCACGACCTTTAGCGCTGCTCCTTTTAACACAATGCTCTGCTATCATTTATATATTATTTTCCAACTCCTGTAAATATTTACGGCTTGATATTTTATTACGTTGACAAATGACTGACAATGAAGAATGGTCTTTCTTTCTCTGGTTTGGTCTTAATGTAAATATTAATAAACGGCTGTACAAGAGGTTGGTCAAAATTTGTGCGTGTCTATTGGACATAATTTTACAGGTTGGGGAGACGGCGCTTCAAGTCGCTGCTGGTTTAAACCACAAGAAAACGGTTTGTCTAGTACTGGAAGCTGAAGCTGACGCATTCATCAGAAACAACGTATGTCATGTCATCCCACAACTCAATATTGTGTCGCTCATTAAACGCACAGTTTAAAAGTCAATAAGTTAATACAGTTAAATGCATTTTCTTCTTTTATTGTGTTTACTCTTTGTGACGCTATCAAACAGATGACAGACCCATCAGTGTTGCACCACTATGCTAAACGGCTGCTAACGTCTTGTCCTTCTCATACACGCTGAATCTAAAATGAGCAGGCAGGTTGTACTGCTCCAGATAAAGCCCGCGACAGTAATAACAGAGGTCTGGCTGTTCTTCTAGCAAAATCTAAGCAAGTGTGTATGAATGGAAAAACGTTCCTTGTCATTTAGAATCAGTTTATTGTCCTGTCTGATGTGCTTGACGTCTGATGTGCTTGTTCATTCCTGTAATATAATAAACTGTATCAATATCTTCAAGCTGTATTAATGGTCAGGTTGTATTTTCACGCTCTGGTCCATAAGTTTGCACGTGGGAAATCAGTGAGGAGAAGAAGAGATGTATTACGGGCCCGGATCAGAACCATCCCCAGAGATCAGATCCCTCGAGAGAAGCTGCAAACTTCAGCTGAGGTTCAGCTATCTATTTCAACATCTGTGGGGCTAAACTTCATCATTTATAATATGATTGGGGTCTAGGGGGCAGTGAGAAGAAAGTGTCACATGACTTTTAAGCTTCTGTATCCCTAAGAGATCAGAGGAGCAGGTCAAATGAAACATTAGAGTGATTCGATAAGAAGCGTTTGCCTGTTTTATACTTCTTAACCAGTGAAGTTCTGCAAACACGCTCCTGTGACGCACTGTCATTGTAAATATCTCCTCAAAAAGCCGCAGAAGAAGCTGAAGGCCATCAAGATGGAGATGAGAACACAGATCCACACGGTTCAAGAGGAGATGAGCTGCAGTGTGGGCAACACAGAGCAAAAACACAAACATCAGGTTTGTCGGAGCATCTCACTAACACAAAATCATTTTTAATGTTTTATTATAAATGTATTGAAGTATTTGTGTTTAAATCCCAATGAATGAAAAAAGAATGGGGAAAATACTTCTGGAGCCACGTTATTCTGGATTCTCATTATCCGATCATTGTTGCGCTCTGTTAAAAACTTCAGTATCAGTATCTTTATTCCGGTCAGATCAAAGTGCTTGAGAGACTCACACAGCAGCGTCTGTCAGCCGAGAGAATGAAGTGTCATTTCCACATCAACCAGAAATCCACTTCGGAACACATGGAGGGAGAGAGAAGACAGGTACAACAGCTCAGAAGAAAATGAAGATGACCGCACATATAAGTTCCCAGCTAACAGGAAACGTTCTCACGACGCTGGCAAACATTCTCTAAACGTGTTCTCACAGTTATCAAGCAAAGGTTCTTGCAGTAACGTTAGTAGAACTTTTTAAACGTTCTGTTGGCTGGGTTTACTGGTCTAGACATGATTGATCAAACTGACGGTGCTCTGTTTGGTGTTTTCAGCAGGTAGCTGCGACTAATGAGATGAAAAGCTGGTGCATGTCAAAGATTCAGGACCTCGAGTTGCGAATGCCTGAGACACGACGCTACAGACTCCTGCGGTCTCCATCAGTGGATCCTTCTGTGGTGGACACAGACCCAGAGAGTGTCCCTCTGCGGTCACTCACCTCTGAAGAGAGCTTAAGATCACTGGCCACCTATGTCAATGTGCTACCCAGCCCAGCAGCAGGTCCACACTCGGGTTTGAAAAGCCTTGAATCTAGGGACACCCCGGGGAGGAGATACTTCGAGATGAAGCTGGATGGTTCTTCAGGTTGGAGAAAGAACTGTAGAATAATTTATTTGTAATTAGTATCTTTGACTTGAATGTATACAAGCCCTAAAAAGTATATAAATATAAAAAATATAAACTTCATTGCATTAGATATCCAACAACCAGGAGGAATCTTCAAGCATATTATCTGTAATAATAATCTGTAAACATATTTGTTAGAAATAACTTCAGTTAGCCATTTTTGCAATTATTTTTAACTAACTGGTCTCAGAGTCGTTGTAAGTGGCTGTTAAAAGCAATTTCTTGTCAATTTCACACAGATATGTTAACATAGTTATCACAGTTATCAACAGCGTCAACTTTGAAAATTAAAAGACTTTTTTAAAAATAAAATCAGTAAAATACACTTGGTTTTATTTAGCTAATGTAATGATATTCAAAAGTTTATCTTAAAAGTTCAAAAAACATTTTGGAACCACTGTATGTATTTTAGTATGTTCCCAAATTCTCTACATGCATTTCTTTGTTTTCTAAACACGTTCTGTTGTGTGCTGTCCTCTAAATGAGACTTACAGAACATATTGTACATGCATGTGTTCAGGCAGTATCTTATCACTCTATCACTCTATGTTTTCCTGAAGTGTTTTACATATTTACACAGATGATTATGATCAGCCGGCAGATCCATCCACATCCAAACACAAACCCCTCTCACGGAAGCTGTCCACTGCTGACCCCCAGTGGCGGAGGAAAGAACTGCAGTCAACATCCAGGCCAGACACGCGGCTTGAGCGCTCTGACAGCGGGCGATTTAATGACAGCGATACAGATCCAGTGTCCAGCACAGCCTGGAAACATGCCAGACACCTGAAGGACAGAATTAAAGCGCACCGCACCCGCAGCCAGCAGGCCGTGACGACTCTGGAGGTTTTTGCCCAGGGCCCTGTGGAGGCCACCTTCGTCCAGGAGCGGGCAAACCTGCATGCTGTGGAAGTGACGCAGCGGTTCTTTGAGACTGTCTCTGCGCAGCTGGAACACTGGTACGAGAGGAAGATCCTGGAGGCTCAAAGGGCCGCGGAACAGAAAGCGCTGCAGGACAGAGTCAGTCTGCTGCAGAAGATCAGCACACTGGAGAAAGAGCTGCAGAGGCTGCGCGTTAACAC